>JAUZNI010517342.1:0-10326 GCA_034780235.1 Concholepas concholepas | reverse complement strand
TGTGTGTGTGTGTGTGTGTGTGTGTGTGTGTGTGTGTGTGTGTGTGTGTGTGTATGTGTGTGTGTCTGTGTGTGTGTATGTGTGTGTGTGTGTGTGTGTGTTCGCGTGTGTGTGTTTTAATTCTTACAACGTGTATGTTTGCTAGTCCTGATCAGTCGCAGTTTCAAAATCTTAAGTGTCTTTACCTCTTGTTTCTTAAATTGCAGTTGTGTCCTTGCAGTCCATAAGTACAGAAGTGGATGGAGAGCGGAGTTGAAGGGTAAAACAAACACTAGCATGCTGTCATAAATCTGACCCACACCACTCACGCTAAATGAAGGCATCATGGCAGCCAGTCCTAACGCAATCCAGCAGACAGCATCTGTTGTGGCCAGTTTTCTGACCACGTGAACTGAAGGAAATGCCGATCTTTGTGAAGGATCGAGAGCTACTCTGTACCTAGGTGTCCGTCTGAAGATGACAGCTTGACCCGCTACCAGCATCACACAGCAAATACAGTTGACTGCTACGATGACTGTAAACCACCTGAAGTGTTGCTCAGAAAGATCGTTCTGAAATAAAGCCAGACGACAGAGACCAGACTGACCCTGCAGGCCCCAGTGTGATAATCCAGGAAGAAATGGAATCACTGCCAGCAGAGATCCAAAAACCCACGTGACAACACAACCTGTGGCTCTGACACATCTGCTGAATCTCCATAGTTGATCAGGAAAACAAAAGATGATGACATGGTGCACTGTTAAAAAACAAAGGATCAATAATGATGTTGTCATTGACAGTAAAAACAGAAATCCAGCCAGCTTACAAATGATGCTGTTTACCCAGGCCTTTTCAAACTGGGTGTATTTTCCATCAGATATATAGTTTGCTAATACAATACTACCGACATGGACTCCCATACAGAGGTGGGCAAACTGCAAGTTGATGATTGTTTTTACGAAATCCTCTCCACACACTTCAACAGCTACAGATGACAGTATAAAACAAAGTAAGTTCCCAACTATTGCCGAAATGGCAATGATCCAAAAGAACAACACGTAGACATCAGTTGGTATCAATGCTGTGCATGAAGGAAGAACAACGTGAGGTGTCACACAGTTGATTTTTGTTGAGTGTTTAGGAAGTAAGCTCTGACAACAGAACCTGAAATGTGAGGTAAGAATATGTTTTAGTTTTTCTAGCCCAGTTAACAGGTTCAAAGGAAAGCTTGTGATGGGGTTTCTTGATATATCCAGCTTCTTCAGCTGTGGCATGGCTTTTAATCCCACTGGCCCAATGGTTTCAATACGGCAGAGAGAAACATTAAAAGAATGTCCTTCAGGTAAGTAAAGAGAAACATTTCCGAAAAGAGCATTAAGCCATGTTTCAGATATGTCAATGGCTCTGAGTTCATAGTGAATGTGATTCAGCTTTTCACTTTCCATTCTACTTAAAGGATTATCCTTTAAACTGAGACTTCTCAAATGAAGCATTCCAAGCAGAACAGTCAGATTGATACTTCTTATAAAGTTTCCTGTCAGGTCAAGATGCTGTAAGTTCAAAAGTGGGCTAAACGAAATATTGCGAATAAAACACTGAGGTATTTTCAAATGAACAAGATAGGTATTTCTATCAAAATCAGACAGGGACATGCTGGATCCGGCAGCATCCAGGTAACGCATTTGGGGAAATAGTTCAGAAGGGAAGAAATGAGTGCAAAGAAAGGCATGACCTTGGCACAGACACACTTCAGGACATGTGAAGTCACACATCAGCTCATCGTCACGCCATGGGCATTGACCCCAGCCATCACACAAATGGTTTTTGTGCACACAGATCTTGGATTCTCTACACTGGTAAAAACCAGGGCAAATCATTGTCTCACACTGTTGTTCATCCTCACCATAAACACAGTCAGAAAGTCCATTGCATCGAGTATAAAGAGGCAAACAATACAAAGTCTCAGATTGGCATCGATAATGACTCTCAGGACAGGACTGGTCAGCAGACATTACCTGTTCAGTGAAGTAGCCAGCTCCGTCCAGATTGATGTACACCCACTGCTTTCTGTCAGCATCCTGAAACCAAGCCAGGTGTATGGGTGAAAACATATAACCCCCCATCTCATCAGAGTGATCCACACAATCTGAATATTGATTCCAACGTTGGCTCGACAACACACACTGACTGTTAAAGCACAAATACCCATTGCATGAAGGATGCTTACAGAATGACTCATCAGATCCATCCAAACAATCTTCTTTGAAATCACAGAGGAGCGTGTAGTGTACTACTGAGGTATCATCATCATCACACCTGAACATAACATCAGAATACTGAAACCTTTTGAGAAAAGCAAATGTTTCTACATGCTGTGCATCAGTCAGGTTTGTGATTGGACAATATTTCAAGGAGGCTTGTTTAGTGCAGTTGAAATCACATGACAGAAACAGTTGTGTAATGTGACTGTCATGGCAGACAAAGAAAATTTGCTGTGTTTGAGCAAAGGAAAATTTATCTACTGAAGTCAAAGATTTAACTACGAATAAATCACTTTCACTTTGTACTTTCACCTCACAAACTAAAGACTGTGTGTCATGAGATGCAGGGTGAAGCACCATTGTATCAACCTGCATAAAAATGACATTTCGTGATGGACGGTATTGTTGTTGAACTTTGAAAAAATGCATATTATAAACCAAAGTGTTGTCATACCATTTACGGAACATGCTATACATGAAAGGAAAAGACCGCCAACCTGACATAAAACCAACATGAACATTAAAATACATTTGATTTTTAAACAAATTTAAAAAGTCATCCTGCTCCCTTCTTGTTTTTATGGATGCTGGCCTTCCATCAATTCTGTGGCATTCGAAATGTGCAAAACTGGGATGTTCATCCGTTTTCCTGAAGATCCTTTGAAAACATTTGTTTCTTGAAGCTACCAGACCATTACAATGCGGACTGCTGAAGGAACAGTGTTTTGTTTCATCCCGTCCATCTTCACACTCCGTCTTCAGGTTACAGTCTACATGCTGTTGAAAATCAGAGTAGTCACTGACAGAGCAGTTGATCAAACCTGTGTGCAGTTTAATGTGCTTGCTATTCACTGAGAGTGCTGAAATACAGACTTTCAGAAAATCTTGAACATAATATGCCAAAATATAGTTAAAATCAAGTTTCAGATATGATGTGTAAATGACATCAGCAATTGTTAAACATCTAACACAAAGAGACTGAGTGTGTTGTTGATTGTTATCTGGGTTTATGACTGTTAATTTGACAATGCCATCGTGATATAATGACACAAACGATTGATGAAAGCTAACTTGTGTGTATTGGTCAACACTGACCATGATGACGCTTCTGGGGGGCACGTCCCAGGCCAGAGAAGAAGGCAGTGAGGACACTAGCCCCAGGACATGGGGCACAATGACATACCCAGAATGTTCGGTTGTATGATTCACAATAAACGTAATAGTCTCTACCAGTTCATAAAGAATGTCAACTACTGGACTGTTGACGTGCTTTGTGATCATAGTGCTGGCCTGTGAAATGTACATTTCTTCTTGACTATGGTAATCACATCTGATCTGAACATCCGAATGATAAACATAATATTCCTGGTCTAAGATCCATGTTGCCCATGGTCTGGAACTGCACCAATAAGCAAGTCGTTGGAGGAAGGCACGCACAAACTTACCTCTGTTTACCTCAATGTGAAGTATACAGAATGTGGAGAGGTCTTCACACACAGCAAAAACCACACCTTGATGAGCAGTAGGTTTGATTGTATTTTTCTCACAGTCTGACACATTGACTTGCAGAAACGTCGTGTTTATAGTGCTTTGGTGCAGAAGGTATTCTACACCTGGGCAGAAGTCAGTGGTCTTTAACAGGCTGGCAGTGGTGCTGGTGTATATGCTGTTTGCATTCCACGGATTTGTGACCTCCTCAGCAGAAACCAACCAGATACAGGGGGTAAGTGTACATAGTGCCAACACGCAGATACACAATGTGCTGACTCTGCCTGCTCTGACATTACCTAACGCTGGTATGCTTTCCATTTCATCTATCTGATGACTTTTGGTCTTTAATGACCATGGATGACAATATTTCAGGGAAAAAAGGTTTTTTTTGTGTGTGTGTTCTTCTTGGAAATTTCTTGAGAGAATATTTTTAACCTGTTTATTTAAAGTAGATTAGAAACATGCATGCATTATAACGATGGTAATTATATTGATCCACTTTAATCAAGTGTTGATGATAAGGAACAAAGCAAGGTCAGACAGCTACCATGATGATGGTTTTGATCAATCTGATGCATTGTTAATAACGTTGATGATGATGATAATGCAATATCTCAGTCCAAGTCATTCTGTTTTCCTTAGATATCACCAGCTGTTAGCTATTATGTTATATGATCATAAATATAATGCTATCAAGAAGAAGCTCTGTCATGAACACACTCGGCACTAGTAGATCTCTTTTATTCTATCTATTCACTCACTTGTTTCTGTTTCTATGCAGCCAGTCTCAAAGACCATATCAAGGCAGGCATCGCATGAAGAAAGCAGCAAACATATGGAAAGCTGTAACCTAAACGCAGCACAGCCAGTAACCATTGGGAACAGAAAAGGAAATACCTGCAGTGTTATTAGGAACATCAGTAGTAGTGATCAGTAACAGAACATCACCAGATTTTGGCTGGTGGCCCAGCAGTGAGGCACCTAGCTAAGAATTGTGATGCCACCAACTCCATTTCTGCTTGATCCTGGAACCCTCCACCCTCTCTTTCACTATCTTCTAGTTTATAAGAGACATTTTGGATTCTAGTATAATGGGACATCAAACCAAGGTCCTATGTGCAACTTGCAATTGCCTCCTGCACACCTAGGTCCACAAAAGCCATTCTCATAGGAAAACATTTACACATGCAGATAGTGAATTTCTTTCTTCAGGTGGGCAGTGCTGCATATGTGGCCAGTCGTCTCTCTGGAAAGAGGAGTCCAAATTTCACCCAGAGAAATGTGCCGGGATTACATGCAGCACAGTGCAATCACTTCTCCTGGATGAAGGATGTGGACAAGCAGTGAACGAGAGCTTAGGTCATAATTTTCGCATGATGTATAAGAAAACAAAATCCTATCATCTTTTTAATAGGATAATTGAAAAAAAAGAGGGTAAATTGCCATTGGATGAGGGAGGAAGATACCAGGATATACTTGGAGAGGTATAAGGCTGAATTAAAAAAAAAACGAAAACAGACTCCTGGCTTACTGGTGTGCATGAACAGTGAACAACAGGGACAACAGAACATAAAGATTTACAGAGCTTTGGAAGGAGAAAGGTTTTCACGACAGAGATGGAGTTGTAGTGTCCTGGCTGAAGTGCAGAAGTTACAGTGCTAGAGCTAAAGCAGGTAGATGAGGTGATGGAAGGTGGCAGAGACTTTGCCGGAAAGTGTAAGGTACAATACTGGAAGTACTAGAGGTGGCAAAGCTAAAATAGTGTTATGGGTAGTTTTAGGGGTCATAGTCCTAGATGTTGTTTCACACAATCTTACTGCATAACTAAGCCGATAATGTATTGTTACCAATATTGGGCATAGGATGTGGCATTCTGTGTGTGTTGGAACACAAATGGCACCCATGAACACCATCAACGTGACCCAGTAGTAATGCAGAGTCCTTTGGGCTGGTGGCTTCACCCCTGGAAAGTATTGTAAAGGTCCTATGTACTTGTGCTCTGAATATATAAGACACGATGAGCTTGGGATGACTGTGGTAATGGAACTGGAATGGGTGATGTGGGCACAGTATGACTGGTACAGAACAGAAGACAAGACTCAACAACTCAAATTAACTGTCTCCATCACTGCTGTCATCGATGGGAGCTCAACACAATGCCACCAGGTTTCACCATCTTTCTCTGTCTCTGCTGAGTTTTATGATCTCCTGTAGTTCTACCAAACAATTGGTCTTTTTCCTGAATCCAAACAAAACACTAGGAATTCTATCTTTTCAGTAACCTAAAATGTTAAACAGTATGGTCTATATTCTCCCGACAGTCTTAAAAAGTATGCCCCTGCAAGTAGGAATCATGGCCCAAATTTCAGGGTTTACCTTGAGACTAGTAGTCTAGAACATTTGTTTTGTAACCATACAATTTTGTCTCCTGATTTTTGTTTGCATCTCTTTTTTAAGTTTTTTGTAGTCACCATTTCTGTTATTTTATTTTGGCTTTTCTCTTTTCTTTTTTGCTGATATAAGAAACTTATCACTATGGCTTTTATCCTGCTTGGTCTGCATGTGTATGTTCCCAAAGACATTTTCTTATTTTTGTTTGATATTCATTCTTGCCCTGATCTTTGGAGTTTTTCTTCACCTCTTTTCTCTAAAGTTGTGTTTCAAGGTTCTCCTATATGACTGCATCTGACAACCTCTGACAAATAAGTATATATTGACATCACAGCTATCTTTTCCAGCTATGTATACTCCCTCCCCAGTAGAAACCTATTCCTGTCCCATCCTGGGGCTCAGAGTGAGCCTAATCCCATGACTGTCTTTCCTTGTCATTGCATTGTGACAAACTGTCGCAGAACAAAGGCCTTAGTATTGACAAAATATTTCACAAAGACTCGTCCGGGTTCTCGCCAACTACAAGACAGGTTGGCCAATGGCAGCCAGACAGACAGACTGACAGACAGGCAGACAGACAGACAGCAACAGAGTGTTGAGGTGTGTAATTCATGGAGCATATGATACAATAGAAAGCAATTCATGCTAATCACTGATTAACTCACAGTGCAATTCCAGCCATTCTAAGAGTTTACCTTCATTTGCTTTTTTCCTTTTCTGAGCCAGAGTGTTGAAAGTATACATGAACGGGTTTAGAGCAGAGTTTAGGGGCAGTACAAATATGGCAAGAAGCACATTGACTTCTCCAGGAACTGGCACACCAGCCAAGGATAACAGTCCACATAGACCAATGGGAAACCAGCACATGAAATCTGTTACTGCAATAGTAACCAGCCGTTGTGCTATCGTCACGTCACGTGACACTTTAGTGGAGTCAGTTTTCAAAGCATTGCTCTGTATGCTCCAATAGATAAGAGCTTGACCTGCAGAGACGAACAAAAACACAATGAAATTAAAGACAATCAGAATGCTGAAAGTATAAAACCTTCCTTTGAATTCTTGCCTGGTAACTGGCAGGGGAACGCAAACTCCAGTCTGGCTGTAGAACTCCCAGTTTGATGTCATCGGCAGTAAGGGTACAATTCCTAAAACTAAACCCACCAACCAGGTCAGAGAACAAGCAGCCATTGCTGATGATCTGCTAAACCGTGCACTGCTGAAAGGAAAATGGAGAACAATGAAACGATCTAATGTAATGAACCAGATCATCAGGGCTGACACTTCACTTGACAAGAGAGATAGAAAGCCAGCCACCTTGCACATCACGCTGTTTCTCCACATATCCTCATTGTACAGATACTGGTCATGGAACCACACATCAGCCACACCAATGATAATGATATAGACTCCCATCAGAAAGTCAGCCATGGAGAGGTTGGTAACAAACACACTGAAGCCACTGGAAGATGCCATGCGATTAGCAAACAAACGTGCACAGCAACAGAAGAAATTGCCTGCCAGTGACAGAGAGGCCACCAGCCACAAAAATCCACGGTATGTCCATGACTGCAACAAATCTTCACACGAAGAAATCTCATCTTTTGGGGCGATACATGTTAAACTATCAAAATCATCAGGAAGTACTTGAGTACAGCAAAATTTATAGTTAAGAGTTGATACATATGACAGCTTAGAAAGGGATTTAAATATGTCTGGTGGAAACGTTTTGATGGTACTACTATCCATGAAAACTTTAGATAACTTTGGTGCATGCTGAAAACCTGTCCCAGAGATTGTGTGAATCAATGTGGAAGATAAGTTAAGTTGTTTCAGGTCTGAGAAAAGGGACAGCATTGTAGAATCAAACAGTGTTAGAGTGGTGTGGGACAAATCTAGTGTTGTGAGTGCACTGTGCTGGATAACTGACATGAGACCTGTGGTGAGAGAGGTTAGAGGATTCTTAGACAGTGAAAGTGTTTGCAGATTAGCTAAGCCCAGAAAAGACGTCAGATTAATGTAGTGCAGTATATTAGCACTGAGATCAAGAATCTTCAAATTTAGTAAGTACATCTTGGGTACAAAGTGTATAGAACAGTATGCAAAGACTACACCAATGAGCAGAGGGCTGTTCCACACATCAGACAGTGTCATACCAGAGCCTGTAGCATCCAAGTAACGGAGCTGAGGAAAGTGAGCTGCAGAGAAAGGCTGGGGACACAGAAACGTATGACCTTGACATTGACAGTTCATTGGACATGTAACGTTACACAGTAGTTCGTCATCATTCAATGGACAGTGAGACCAGCCATCACATATGTGCTCCTTTAGTATACATACCATAGAAAGTCTACATCGAAAAAATCCAGAACATGATATTTCGTTGCATCCCTCTTCATCATGGTGATCAACACAGTCATACATAGAATTACACCTGGTATATACAGGCAAACAGTCATTGACATTACCAGGACAGCGATAGTGACCATCAGGACAGGGCTCACTGGAATTCATTGAGATGGAAATAAAGTATTCAACACCATCGAAATAAACAAGAGCAGGGGGTGGAACAGCTATGGCATGTTTTGAATACCTAACTCGGAATTCAAAGCAACTGCTTTCATCTGATTGGTCCTGACATTGGAATCTATAATCGCAGACCTTGTTAAAAGAGAGACACTCACCGCTGCCACATCTAAACTGTCTGACACAAGGAGGATGCTGACAGAAAGACTCATCACTCTGATCTGGACAATCAGGCATGAAGTCACATACCAGGACATAAGAGATCGTCGTCACACCATCATTGCAAGCAAATGAGGGAACTAAAGACGTATGGGGGTTTGATGAATCAAGTTCTGAGTTATCAGAGAAGACACACACCAATGAGTTGTGCTGGTTACATATCTGATACTTGTTGGAACCACACAGAAGGAACGTGTGTGTTACCTGACCATCAGGACACTTTGTCATAGACTGCCGTCCTGTGGACAGAGGGAATCCAGTGCTGCTATATACAGAGACTGCTTTTAGATCGCTTACTGTTGCCTCTGTCTTGTTCTTGGGAAATTTACAAAATAGCCCCCATAGATAAAGTGCACCATCACATGGTTGTACATCTAAAAAAGTATTATAAAGGTACAAGCATGTTTTAGTATTTATCAAGCTGCTTCCTAAAATCCGAAAAGAATGATGCAGAACCGTTTTATCTTGGTGGACAATGCTCAGTGTGTACATAGTTGGCAGTGCTAAGTCATGTGTGTACAAACCTGTCGAAATAAACCCTATAGTCCTTGGATATGACTTTGTTCTGGTTTTAATTGCATTGTACATGTCATAAACACACATTGGCAGACTTAGTTGTCCTCCTAGTGAATTACATTCACCATTAAAAAAATCAACAGTGCCTGTTTGAAACTCGTATGATTTAGCATTTTCAATGGAATAACAATGGTCACAAAGGTCTATCATTCCATCACACTGAGGACTACTGTAGGGACAGTCAGCTGATTCATCCCGTCCATCTTCACAATCTTTCCTCAGGTTACAGACTAGGTGCTGGTGGAAGCTGGCATAATGCTCCACAGAACAGTTCCACAAACCACTGGCCAACTTCACAGGCCAGTTCTGGTCATCAAAGAAAGTAAAAAAGAGTCTGAAATAAGACACATCAAAGCAACCCCACAAGTCAATCAGCACACCCACGTGTGTAATACCATACAGGTAAGCAAACTCTGACTCAGAAGATATAGTTGTGTCATGCATATTTGTGCAAAACTCACATTTTCGGAAATACAATCTTACTTGTGGATAGTATTTTAGATTTGTTTCTTCGGAGCTAAACCAAACTGCATGACGGTACATAGTCGGCACAGGCAGTGTTCTGTTAACACTTCTAACAAATGTAGAACTACAAATGTTTCTATTCAAATTGAAATAGCCTGAGCCAGGTGACGTCATCACAAGATCGAAGTATTCTGTATGATGTATATTTAAATACTGAACACACACACACACACACACACACACACACACACACACACACACACACACACACACAAAGAGTTGCACTGCTTATTTATTGTACGAGCTGAAGATAAAAGTTTAACTTTGACTTTCACACATACACTCACACACACACACAAACACACACACACACACACACACACACACACACACACACACACACACACACACACACACACAC
>JAUZNI010517231.1:0-10327 GCA_034780235.1 Concholepas concholepas | reverse complement strand
TCGATCACCACCCAAGGAAACAGAGCGCTGCGCTTTTCGCTGGTGTGTCCCGATTTAGAAACACACCACGCTCTGATTCGCATGGGAGGCAACCGAATTACCGCCCCGTCACACAGTAATAACATACAAAAGCTCCAAATGCAAGTACTTGTGTTTCTTAATTCTATACAAGAATTCTTTGATACTGTCGGTGAATATTAGCATTGTACAAATAAAATTACAAATTTACAAAACTGTATGTTGAAAATGAAATAGATGTGTGTCTAAATCCCTTGACATACAGAGTGATATTAGCCCAAACCTACTGATTTAAAAAACTTAATACATAAGTAAAACAAGCCCTTATGTGAATAGTACAACAAAACAACATCCACCTTTTCTTAAACCACTGGCAATAGCAGGACTGCATGTTGGCTGTCTTCTGCTGCCTACTTCACTTGCTATTCTACTGTGTTTTAGGCAGCAACATTTTTGTTCAAGATATAAAAACAAGAAATTTTCACAACACAAGTCACCACTTTCTCACATTTCTATACTAACCATTTTGTGTTTCCTTTCAAGTTGATAGAACAACCCTTTATTGCAGATATGTCTGCTTATCTGACCGTCAGAATACACCAAGACACTATAGATACACCATCTCGCAATGCGGTCACTGGCAACTAATCTTTCTAGTCATTCAAAATATGCTTACAGTCTGTTACACATTAACACTGTAACAAGATGCTTTCAGTAGACCTGATTAAAGTTTCAGTTAAAACTTAAGTATAATATAAATCTATGAGGGTGAAAAATGAAAACTAAAAATATGTTAAGTAAGAAAGATCAAACAATTCAACAATACCAAACACTAGCAATCAATATGTCTTTACATAACATCAACCAACAACAAAAATCATACAATAAAAAAAAGAAGAAGAATATATGGAAACAACAGCAAGAGAGCATCATGAACTTCTGCTTCTGAAGATATTTTTTAACAAAGATTCATAAAAAAAATATAAAAAAACCTTGATAAAACAACAATAGCAACAGTACATTTGCTCCCAAACAATGCAACTAGCCAAAAAATGATCAGTGCTCCCCATTAAATCACCAATATGTGAATACAGAGGTGTACATGAACAAATCCAGATAAACATTCTTTTCAAGATAAACATAATCCTCAAAAAAAGAAAAGTTGAAAACATGCACAACCTTCAATAAAAATGAGTCAAAACATGCGTAAACTATAAGCTGAAACACTGCGACAAAATATAACATCTAACTGTAAATGACAATATACTTATTTCTAAGATATCTGATTGGATTTTTTAAATGTCTCAGAGACAAAATGCCACAACAATATCACAATCACATGTATCATACAGTATGATACAAAGCACTAAAATATGAGAACAGAAAATTCATGGATCTGAGTTTTCATTCCAAAAAAATGTATGGGAGCATTTTGAAGTCTTTTTTATAATCATTAACAACAAACTGCAACAAAAAGACAACACTACTGTCACTTCTGGTGGAATATACATCCTAAATAAGGATATATATAAATCAATAGTTTGTATGACTGCAAGCATGTATATGTGCATGTGTGTGCCTCAATGCGCCAGTATACTTTTCTCCATCTGAGCGCACCAAACATGCACAGCATGTTAGCGGGTAAGTCTCATATATATAATACATGCACAAAACTGTTTTAGCAAAATCAGATGTTTAAGTTGTTCTATCTAGAGTATGCCTGAGCTGCAATCACACAGCTCTGCAACTTGCTCTTCTGATCTGCAGCTGAGAAATATTGCTGCTGATACTGCGCTTAGATTCCCTTCAAGCCAGCATTTTACGATATTTTCTGGTCATGTATCTAATTTCTGAATCTTCTTTCCAATTCAGACTGATGTGAAGAACAGTCATCAGTCTCTGCAAAGTTTCCTGAATGTCCGATGCCAATAACTATATATATTCTGGAAATTTGCCATAAGAAAATGATCTTTCATGTTTTCTGGATTTTGTTCCCAGGAAGGTGATCTTTCACTTCTTGTAGGCCACCTGTCTCATGGAGATGATTATCATATCTGGATTACCCTTCTTCCTCACAAAACATGACATGTTTTGTCACATTTCCTCCCAAAAGATTATCTTCCCTGTTTTCTTTTTTTGTTTTGTTCCTCAGCTAGATTTCCAAGTTTTATCAATGGTGAGATTTTGTGTATGCGACTGTTTGCCCACCATTAAGGTTGCCACATTCCGACTTTGGTGATGATGTCTAAACAGGACACCAGTGTGACTATGTTTTTTTGTTTTCATTTTGTCATCTTTTCCTACCAGCACACAATGGCCTGCTCTTATAAAAAGCGAAACAGGATTTAACATGTGCACAAGGTGTTCTACATGCATTCGTAAATGGGACTTTGGTTTATAGTCTCAGCCAAAGGACTTTTGGGGGAGTGGAGTCGGCACTGATGTTAACTTCAGTCAAACAGGCATCTGGGTGCTGGCTCGAATGCATGCCGTCAGATCACAAGCTCAATGCTCTAACCACTAGGATATCCCCCCCCCTCTTGTTCTTTTAATTTCCGATCATACATTATTTTTTCTTCTTTTTTAAGGAAGATGATCTTTGGTAAATGCAAAACAACATTAACAAAGTCTGGGCCTTTTGTTTCCATGGATTATGAATATATCTTTGGCATTTCTCCAGCAACCCACATGCAATGAAGGTCTCTTGAAAAAGTTCTTTTCATAGAACTAACATTTGGTCAGACAACAATTTTCACAGAATTCAAAACTGGAGTTAAGTGATAGGAGAATGATGAGCGGTTCTACTGATAATGACAATGCTGAAGACATACAGGTGGAGGAGCAACAGGTACAGTACTGTTTGGCCAGCTGAGTGGTTCCTATTCTTCACACCTGCACACATAAACCATAACACCATGAAATACAAAACATTCATCATTTTCAGATTTGTATAATGAATATATGGTGACAACTCATCCTCTCTCTTTTTTTTAAAACTTCATCACTTGTCTCATTTCAGCAACACTATCCTTCTCACCACATTTTATTATTCTATAGAAATTAATGTAATTCAAACCTATAAAACTTTTGGAAGAGATCAATATAATGCCCCAATGTCTCGAACATTGCGTTTGTACTTTCATTTTGATTTAGCATGAGTGTTCCTGATAGACATTTATTGACAGGAACCCAGCATTGTTTAAGAATGCTTGTCATTTGAGATTCGTAAAAGCTACAGGAATAAACATGTAAAATCTCTTTCACTGCTGAAATAGTTGGTACTGTAATAACCGAAACAAAACAATACCCCAAAAAATCCCATTAGCACAAATACTGGACTTTCATAATTATGACATATATACTGCATCTGTGGCACTGCAGCAACAATACAACATATCAACAGCTAAGGGAAGAAAATAGAAAGAAAAACAAAAAACAAAGCAAAGAAGAGGAAATAAACTTACAAAAAACAATGAAAGATAAATAATAAGAACATAACAGAAAAAACTTACTTTTGTGAGGTCTGTATGCTCAAAATATGGGTTTTGCATGCAAATCTTGCATAATATGATGATTAAGACTTTAGAACACTTTTGAGGATATGCTACTCCAAGTTTGAAGGTTCACACGCAATGCAATAATCAAAGGACTATAAACGGAGACAAATACAATAAACAAAGAAAGTGCACACACACACACACACACTCAATGTCACAAGTGTCCGTGTGTACACACACACGCTCAATGTCACAAGTGTCCGTGTGCATACGTCTACATTCAAAATGTTCATAACATTTACAAAAATAGCATTTTTGTATCTGTACAAATGCCACAACATTCACAAGTTACAGAACTGCAAAGCATGCAACCTTGCTATTATATCAGCACTGCCAGGAGAGAGGAAAACGAAAAATCAGGGGAAAGCCTTTTTTTTTTTTTTCAAGCGCCTATCTGAAACCTCCATAAAAGATTAGCATTTCCTATTTTCTAAATTTAATAAAGTCACAATATATTTATTTGCTTTCTAATGCTTTACTGTTTTTTCTTAAACTCCAGGTCAAATGCAACTATTTGCATTGTAAAGAAGTGATATAAAAATATCTATGTTAACTAAAGGTACTTAACTTCTTATTCTGGAATTTTTTTTTTTTTAAACGCTCACATGCGACAAAGGCTTAAAATTCTCTACCTCCCTCCATCAAACCATCTAAAATACTCATTCACACATTTCTTAAATATTTGCTGAACAAATATTCTGCAAGTGTACAGCCATGAAGCTGCCATGTAAAAGCATTGAATAATGTAAAGTCGGAAACAAAACAAATATTTGCAGGACCCACAAAGCCAACATCAGTCCTCCCTCTCCTCACCGACAACCCAAAATGCATTCTACAGAAGGTATGCACAAGACAACAGTAGCCACAGAACCAAGCCAGGGTAAGGTTACTGGATGCTCATTTCCACTTAGTGCATACATACTACTGGTGTGGAGTAAAGGATTGAACAGCAAACCCAACACAATCAAGATTTCACAGAACATTGAGTAAAACAACCAAGCAGTTTTCCCATTCACACCCCATCCCTCCTCCCTTTTGAATATTTTTCCTTCTCCCAAATCCTTCGCTGATACGTATGCAATTTTTCAGATAAGAAAAGAGAGCAGAGGTAAAAATAAAATGAAGTGAAATATATATGATAAGCCGGTACTTGAGTATATAGGAAACAAAAGCAGAACACTTTCTCAGTTTCTGAAATATACTTTTCATGCTTGTGTATAATGTAATGATTCAAATATTTGCATAAAAACTGAAAAAAAAGTGCCAAATCCTTCTCTTTTTTTTGGAGTGGGTGAGTGGGGGAATGTTGGCTTTGTCACCACTCTGACTCACCTATAACTCTGTCTGAACTAGTTTTCAGTGCCCTTAGTAAGCAATATCTAAATCAAGCACAATCAATTTGACACGGAACAAAAAATGTCTGCAATGTTTGTAAATTCATAACTTTACACTCATTCCTAAAGAGTAAAAGTTCTGCATAATGTTTGTATTACGACAAACAAACCTACTGAATCAGTGAATGCAAACTCCGGAATATCTTTGGTCTATCCAAATTCCTCTTTTTTGCCACATGCCATTCCAACAGTTCAAGCTATCCACATTCTATAAGCCAATTCTATATGTGCATCAGTGTTATATGCAGGGTATGTTTGGCATCATCCATCAGTCATCCAACAATAAAATTTGTGAAGTGATTTACTGATTGTAAGGCTGACCAGTCAATGGTCTTATTTCTTCTCTGCAAGGTAGTTTCAGCAAGTACACTTTGCAGCTGGATTACTCAAAAACGATCTGTTAAGTTTTCTACCATTAAATTTTGTTTAGTTTTTTTGTTTGTTTTTTTTAGCTTATTGTGTTGCAAACCAAACCTACACCTCAATGATCTTTGTAAAATTTTTGGCTGAAATAGCACTTCATAAAACAGCTCTCAAAAAGTTTTCTGCTCTCTAAATTAGTTTAAAATTTTTTATTTTTTTTTAAAGTACCATTATGATAGAGCTAACTGCTAAAGTTTTGCCATTGTACACTCCACTGGTGAAGTAACGATAATGAAATAAATCATACACACACTCATACAACTATGCACAACATGCAACCAAATCTAAGTGCTTAATATCTGTACTTTGCTTTTCTGTTCACTTCACTAACCTAAATTTTCTGAGGTTTTAAAGTTTGCAGAGTGGATCGGTGGTCTTGAGGTAATACAACCATCTTGAAAGCGAGAAGTCGCTGGTTTGATCTGTCTGAAATTGAACTTTTCCTCCATCCACTAGATTTTGAGTGGTAGTCTGAGAGTTAGTCTTTCAGATGAGATGATAAACTGAGCTCGAGACCATGTGCAACACACATACTACTATACTGTACATGTTACAAGAGAACCCACAGCAACAATAGAGCTGTCCCTGGCAAAATTCTGTATTCTAAAAAAGTCGCTCTTACATGGAAACAAAAACACATGCAGACAGGAAAAGTAAAATTGGTGGCTCTGCTCTTGTGGCAACATGCTCTTATCAGGGAAAGCAGCCAAAATTCATGCAAAGAAATCTACCGTGAGTGACAGAGGTATACAATAGATGTTGAATATATATATATTATATATTATATTTATAAGGAAGATCTCAGAATTGCACACAAACAAGCACACACACACACACACACACACACACACACACACTTAATCCCATGATGATAGTATTGATACTTAACACCACTTATCAGCGTAAAGCTCAGAAGAAAGACAAAAAAAAAAGACATGCACACCAGACAAGAGATAACAGACTGTACATATGACACCAAAGGCCAGTCTCCAAGTATACATGTACATTCCACACACTAAAGTATAAACATGACTGCATGCAAATGATCATATACTGATGTTACCTCAGCAACCTTAAGCGCCAAAGGTGACAATCCTGATGGACAGATAAATAGTGTTTATGTAGTTTGGCTCAGCTACCTGGGATTTTGATACATGTTTGACATAAAGAAAAAAAGAAATCAAATGTGATGTACGGGCATGATAAAAGTAGACAATGTGGACAAAATCATGATAAATAAATTGAAGAAAGCATTGACCTGTTTGATTACAGTTTTGGGGCTGTAGTTTTGTTGAATAATTCACCTCTGTCTTGTGACAGATGGACTTCATGAAAGAACACTGTTTCTTGCATTTATTGAAAGGTAGGAAGATAATCTCACTGACTCACAGAGACAAAAGAGACTATTGCTGAAAGAGAAAGACAAAAAGATGCAGAGATCTACAGAAATAACTTTTTCAAGCATACTGAGTATGCAAAAGGAAAAGTCCTTAGTTTTATACAATAGTTGCATTACTAATGACCATCATCACTATCATTAATAACAGTATCGTTATAATCATCATCATTATCATCAGAAACATCATTATCATTATCCTTCTCATCATAATATGTGATTATCCTTCTCCTCATAGTCATACTCAACAACTCAGTCATAGATCTACAATGCTAGTAAGGACATTTGAGTTTATTCAAATGGCAATATGACAAACCATGACAAAGCAGCTCTGTTCAGTTAAAACTATCTTAAAACCTTTAGGTATAAAAATCCCACAATCTATAAAAAAAATAAAAAAACCCAAAAACCCTACGTCAGTTGATCAGTCACTTCAAGTAAACTGATCAACTTCTGATCAAACCAAATAAATCATTACACCAAAAAAAATCAGTCGTAAGTTTGAAAAAAGAAAATCCTCATTACTTACCCAATTGTGACGCAACATTACTGATTGTCTGCAGAGCCTGGGGAAGTTCTTCAGGGGAGGCTGCCATGACATCAATTTCCCCCACCTGGAACCCGTTGTCGGTCAGGTCAAGGTCAACCATGCATGAGGGCAAAGTGTAAGTGCGCCGTGTGGTGTTGAACTTGGCAAACTCAGACAGTCCAGCAGCTTGGACAAGAAGGTCGACAGGATCTCCTCTCATCCATCTATCCAGGCCAAGATGGTCCACCAGCCACCTGGAGATTTCTCTCTCATTGCTGATCTCTTTGTACTGTGAAGCTGGAGAAAAGATGGCTCCAGCCTTCTGAGACTCCAGCGGTACTTTGGCTTCCCATGAATCATTGCGGCGCCTCAGCCAACAGTCTGCGACGATGATGGTAAATTCTTCATTGTCGAAGTAGACATCTGTGAAAGTCTTTTCTTTGTGGAGTCGGGCACCTAAAGACCTCAGCTGCTCCTCGGTGTTTTCTGTCATGGTGAACTTGCGCTCTACCTCAATGGGGTTAAAGAAAGGCTTTCTGAGGGAGGTGACAGTGTCATCTGTACACTGCATGAGAATCTGACCTCCTGATGTCAAGCTGCTGGGCTGTCTTTCCATAGTCACTGATGTGGATGACTCCGAAGCTGACAACTGTGATGTGGTGTTTTCAGAGGCTGATATACTCTTCTGGGACACATCTTCAGGCATCGATATGCTGTCAACAGCAGAATCTGCAAACGAAGAGAAAAATCCTTTGTTCTGACTTATAGCTGAGGATTCAGAAGCTAAGACTGAAGTAGACATGTCAGTGCTTTTTTGTATGGGGATACTATTTAGTCCAGTATCTCTTTCTGGGGTGAGTCTTTTTTCCTGCAGATCTTCCAGAGTCAGGGTCCGAATAGCTAATCCAGGGGAATACTCTGCCACTTCCTTCTCTTCATCTGATTTTGCAGAGGTAAAAACTTCTGTAAAAGCACTGTCATCATCCATGTTTTCTTGACTGAGGTCAAGGCCTGTTTCCTGACTAGGCAGCTTGTCTCTCCGTCCTCCTATAGTAAAACTGCACTCCGACAAATGGCGCTCCTTGCTACTGACCTCAGTGCTAGCCTCCACAGTTTTGGTAAACATCTTTGAGAAAGCTGTTGTTGTGCTGCATGCTGTTCCAGCTGCAACGTTGAACTGCACACTGCAGATCTGTGTTGGTGAGCGAACTCCTGCAGATGGTGTGGACCCAAGGGAAGAAGCATGCTTTGTGGTAGGAGAGGACATTTTGCTATCACTCTCAGAAGACCTGGACTTTCTTCCACTGATTCTCTGTGTATACACTGTTGTAGCATATTTCTTGACAGTGTCTGTAGACGACGATTCTTTGCTTTTGTACGATATTTCTTGCACAATGACAGATTTGCTTCCAACAGATGTTATGCTTTCATTTTTAGCTTTCTTTTCACAAGATATTTCCTGGGTTGCTCCTTGTGCTTTATCATTATCTTTTGATGAATTTTTGTCTGTCTTCAACACTGACCATTGAACTTCTGTCAAGACAGTGCCAATTTTTGCTTCAAAGTTCTCTGCATCATGGACATCATCAGATGAGGTGATATCCACCTTGAGAGCATTTAGCTGCCGAGGTCTTGGAGCATTAATGATGGTTTCCTTGTGGTCAACAAATTTATTTCCTTCAGAATCCATTCTGAACTGTTTTGTGTGGGTAGACTGGTTTGAAGATGGGATTATTTGCTTGATAGTCACAATTTCTCCTGTGATATTTTGAGATATTGTTTATCTATGAAATTTGAGAATGACAATTACTGGTTCTATCAGTATCAATGAAAGATACCTTTTACAGCTGCAGTTTTGATTTTTATAAAGACCAGATGAAAACACCTGCTTCCTGAAACACAAAAAAACAAATAAAAAATGAAATAATAATGCACAGTATATATATAAATGGTGCAATGCCTTGCATTGTACCGACTGTAGACCTATTGTTTTGTATTAAATATAGATTCACTTCTGTAAGAATTCCAGAAACCCTTAAACATCTAGCATGCACCCATGGGGCTTGGCCAAAATGCTGTGCTATATTAAATCTATATGATATAATATTAGCACATCAAATAAAAAATCTCTGAACCCATTCACGTGATGGCAGCACTGGTGTTAAAAATTACTAATTAGTCGAGTATAGGTCTACTGATATGTTCTTATGTGGACAGCATAGGCTATATCTTATATGCGTGCGTGCGTGTGTATGTGTGTGTGTGTGCGCGCGCGCACGTTTTATTACCAGCAGCAGGGATGCACACTGCAAAGTGCACCGTCATCCCTCTCAAGCAGCAGCAGACGCTAAAACGAGACGGAGCCAGCGCGTGGCATGCGCCGATTTCATCATTTATAACACAGACTTTTCAGGTTGCATAAAACGTGTCTGACAGACTGATCGAAAGTAAGGAGACACACACTTGTGACTTTATCTTCGCATGTGACGCTTTGGAGTATACTCTTCTCACGAAAGGAAAAACGAAAAGAATACACTTACTTGGTAAGTCTAGTCTGCCGGGCTGTCATCAGCAACCATGTTAGATTTCTTCAAACTTCCGGTTCATCCCCGACCGGTGTACATCCCAAAAAGATGTCGCCCAGCTAAAATTAACATCTGTAGGCAAACTCTTTTGAGTGGATGTGGGTGTACGTAAAACACTAGTACCAATGAAACATCGCAGTGATAAACATCTGTGCCTAGTTTCACCTCAACTCCACCCACAGAGAGAAAAAAAAAATGTACTGGTACACAGCATTAGGCCTATATTTCAGATCCATCAATTGTGGCCTAGCACTTCGTGACGTATCCAAGGGAAGGCATCATTAACAACATGACGTCATTTTATAGTCTGCGAAACTCAAAATTGTCCGTGCATTGTAGATTGTGACACGTTAAGGCAAGGCATGTGTAATATAGGCTGTTTTCTTTGTTGTTTTAACAGGGGATTAATTTATGTTGCATAATGT
>JAUZNI010517009.1:0-10332 GCA_034780235.1 Concholepas concholepas | reverse complement strand
TCACACAAATGGAAAGTAGAACAACCAACATATATAGGTGTTCCCCAATATTTCGGCTTTCGCCTTCCTCAGGGGGTATATATATATATATATATATATTATATATATATATAATCTATATATGATTCTAATCATGAGAAAAAATGTGATGTATCCATGACGTCTGTGGTGGTCTGATGTTTTGGTGAGCTGTACCTTCTTGGTGGATGAGTTTTGAAATAACAAATTGCGGTCAGTGCCCCTTTGAGACTCCTTCAAATCTGGTAGGTTACATCTATACGTCTGTGATGTTGTATTAAAATAACTAGATTAAAACGGTTTTTATTCTCCAATGAAGGTATAAGATATAAAGAATGGATACAGAAATGAGGAAAACAACACGCATGCTAAATTTAATCATACACTAATTACAGCAATGTTTGGTAACATTTGGTTAAGAATGGATAGATAAATGATGAAAATAACACGCATATAAAATCTAATCATATTCCAATTACAGCGATGTTTGATAACATTAATTTTGTTTTGTTTGACCGTTCATTTATCTGCTTGCAGTCTGCCTGCCTTATCAAAATGCACATCTTCTGTGTCTGTATTCATCAGCTTGTTGTGGTTTTAATTGGATGTTTCAGGTTTTGATTTCTGGGTATTAGTTAGATGTTTGTGAGCTCACGTTCGTGCATGTATTCGGACGTTGTTGCAGCTTGCTTTCTGCCATCTTGAAATTTGTACGAGTTAATGTCCCTAGAGTTTTTATTGCCATTCAGGAGGAGATTGTGATTGTTCCTTAACAAAACTGGTTATGATTTTTTTAAAAGTTTAACTCATATGATGAAGGTGTATTGTAGTTTTAAACACTTCACATCAGAGGCTATTTCACAGTCAGCACAGCTAGCTATAAACAGGATTGGTCTGAATTGGCTACTTTCACATTTTGATATAAAATCAGCTCTGGAGCAGAAATGGTGTACATGATGTAGAATCACTTGAACTGGTTTGTTCCATAACCCTCTGAGGAGTCATGGCATTACTCCGGCAATGTCTCCTGGGCAAACTGAACCAGAGGGAGCCCGCCCAGACCTTTCCAGGTGGCAGCTTCATGCTGCGTGTGTTGGTGTCATCCATCCAGATGGCCATAACTGAATCCATATCAACAGACACATCAGGAGGCCCGAACCCCCGTCCTTGCATATGTCAAATCACAAATGTGAGGTTCACACCACTTGGGTATCCCGCCCCCCAATACAGCAGTACTTCAGCAATTTTGCGCCAAGTGTAAAAAGTTAAATGTGGGGTCCCAAAAATCTGCAAGGGCTAAATCGTTTTAAGAACTGATTTGTTTAACTAGTGTATCTTCCTTGAATTGCAAGTTGCAGCTCAACAGTAAATGAAGATGATTTATCTGAATGTAAGAACGAAAGTAGAGAGACAGTCACTGCATCAAAATTGAATGCATGAACACCAGTGGTTTCATTTGAAGGTAGGTAGTTTTCTCCATTATCAGAAGGATAATTCACACTGCAGGATTTCGATGAATGTGAATGGATATGACTGTCATGATGACATTGAAGTGGGTTTTTTTTTATATTATTATCTCAATTGCTTTCAAATTAAAGGTATGGCCAGGAGGCGATTTTTAGCTTTTTCACTCGGATTTTTTTTTTTTAAGTGATGGGAGTTCTGATAGACTTTTTGACAACACTGATCCAAATATGAATTTTGTGACATCTTATTTTAAATCTCTCTCTCTCTCTCTCTCTCTCTCTCCCCCCAAATCTATCCTGTGATAATTTTT
This sequence comes from Concholepas concholepas, assembly GCA_034780235.1. Lineage (NCBI taxonomy): Eukaryota > Metazoa > Mollusca > Gastropoda > Neogastropoda > Muricidae > Concholepas > Concholepas concholepas. The sequence continues at coordinate 8,537 of JAUZNI010517009.1, read as the reverse complement.
TTAAAACCAGGAGTGCATGCATTTAAGCATGTAACAGAATTATTTGGATTTTTGTTTATTATTACGTGATATTTCTTTTGATTTGATGCTGGTCACATTGACAGTATGATGCAAACATAAGAAGGGGTCGGCTGCAATGTTAGACAAGTAAGTACAGAGTAAGTCATCTGACCAAAGGTGTACGCACAATACCCCCAAACAACTTCAGCTGCGCTTTGAAAACTGTTTCGATACGAACACAAAGGTTCCTCGTGGCTCTCACAATGTAATTTCTCATAACAATGACTATTCAGCAAAAAAGTTTCATTTTCCTCGACCCATTTCCTACACAGTACTTCTCACGACTCCCGATTTCCTGTGACCATCTTGTGACGCCTTTCATTGTTCGTAAGAAAGAAAGAAAAAAATGACCGTCCTTGTTTTTAAGAAACAAGGCGGGTACTGAATGCGAAACTGCCAAGCAAAGCTAAAAAAACCCTGCGAAACGAAGCCTTGGAAAACAATCGTATTCTATACAACATGGAAGTTTTGCAGTTACGTCCTGTATCACTTCCGTTCAAAGTAACGCCACCTTCCTTATGACGCAGGACGGGCAGGTTTTGCCTTCAAAAGTGGACAGCTTGGGGAAGCTGGCCTCAGTGTCAGCAGGGGGACAGGACTGGTAGGTATGCAGCACTCGCGTGGTCGTCCTCCCCAGAGAAAGGTTGGCAAGAGGAGTTCGCCGCGGTTAGACCACCAGCCTGCCCCGCCAGTTGAGCCAGTGGCTGGGACTCGATCTTCTGTCCTGCACTGGGAGCTGTCCCAGAAACTCAGTCTTCTACCTGCCCTCACCGTGAGCATTTCAATAGTGCTGATTTTACCCACGTAGAAGAAATTTGAAAGCTTTTTGTTGTTAGTCTGGTGATACACGAAAGAAGAGCTTAGTGCACATGTAAGGATGATTTAGAAATGGGGTGGTTGTATCCACTTCAAAAATAATACGAAAGCTTTTTGTGTTTGTATAATGAAGAGTGATTAGTTCACTTGGAAAATGAGCTTTTTGTGTTTGTTTAATGAAGAGTGATTAGTTCACTTGGAAAATGAGCGCTCGTGGGAGACGAATGGTTGATTAATAGATGTCCTCTATTTACATATCATTCATATAATCATGGATTGACCTGTGCTTTTGAGTTGCAAGTTGTGTAAAATTGACTGTATTGAATAATGACAATGTTCATTTGATTGTTCTGGGAAATACAGATTACAATAGTTATGTGAAAACTGTCGACACCAGGCGGAAAATGTTTGCTTTGTTTGTGACTAGATCAGTTTGGTTTGACCAGGAGTCACTCCCTAAGCTGTGTTGTCACAGTGATTTAACTCTTTACTTTGCCTATGCTCAAGTCGAAGGGTTTTTTGTGTACTTAAACATTATCTCTCATATCTGCTATGTTTCTGTTGTATTTGTATGTATATACATATATATGTGAGCAACAGCGTCTGATGAAGATATTACATAAAATAGCTGCTAACAGCATGATCCCCATGCATTGCATGAAATTGTGATCTTGCAAAGTGTGTGTGTGTGTGTGTGATCGCAGGCGAATCTTTCGTTTCTTCTTTTTTTCTTTTCTTTTTTTAAAGTAAAATGTTTGCTATAGCAAATATGGTATATAGAGAACAGTAATTCATTTTATTATGAATGACAGAGAGAGAGAGAGAGAGAGAGAGAGAATGCATGAGTATGTATGTAAATGACTACCCAAAACGCAGTCAAATTTTTTAACCTCCACAGAAATAGGACTGCTGGGTATGGGGCATAGCGGCCAATGAGCGAAGAGGAAGTGAAATGAAAGATGGACGGACGGGAGGTATAGTCTAATATAAGGGGAGTTCACCGCCTGTGCAGATGTTGTTTTGAAGGCCGGTTCTGCCTGCAGACGTGCATGCCAGACGTGTTACGTATAGATATTCCTGCAGCGAAACGTGACGATGAGTAAGGTGTGTGGCCTTGGTGTATCTGGCGCACCCGGTAAGTTCTTGTTGGCAAGTTGCCCGTGATAACTAACGGCAGGCTGCTGCTTGCTGCTGCACCCCTGACTAACCGTTATGGCACTCGTTGTTTTTCTCTTCCACCCGTTTCCTGCTAGTAGCTGCTCCTCCCCCCCTCCCCTGGGCTGCTGCTCACTCACTACCTCTCCTTGCCGCTGCTGCTCCTGATTGCTCATCCATAGCACGTGGTGGCCGTGACGGCGGGTGCTGACTTTGCCGGGTCTGTTTTTGACGGTGACCTGTTGGCAGACTTGTGGGTGTTACTATTCTTGGGGATCCAGGCTGAAAGGGTATGCTGGGTTTTTCGCTTGTCTAGTGATCCCCCTTTTTGTTGGATTTGGTGCGGGTTTTTTTTAGGGGGTTGTTCTGAATGATGGGTGTTTATACCAGTTCATCAGTTTGCGTTTTGTGCACAGCGTTTTGTAGTTTGATGCATACAGTTTATTCTTTGGCGGTTTTGATGATTGTACATCCTGTTTTTTTCTCACTAAATAAAATCCACAAATCTTTTGCCTGGCTCTGCTAATGTGTGATGTTTGGTATGTTTTTGTCTAGTTATTACTTTTTTTGGTGAAGATTTTACAAGATTATTTATTCAAACTGATTTTTGCTGGTGTGGTTCAAACCAATCCTAGATCAATGTTTCGTGTCAACTTCCATGTTTGATAGTTTGCCTCACTGGTCCGTTAGTCCTTTGCTTGCAAGCAGCATTTTGAAACGTGCACTCAGGTATATGTATCTTGGGTTCTCCTGAAGGGGTATATCATGAAAGCGTTTCTGACATGCCAAGTCCACAGGCTAGTCTATACACGAGTGTCTCTCAAGTTGTATAGGAAAGGCAGCTGTTTATTCAAACGTTTGTTCAGTTGTCTGCTTTCACGCTGCTGGAAGTTGTGTTTGTCTGCACCTTGAAGATTCCGTATGCAAACACCTTACTTACACCTTTGTCTCTTTGTTTCCCGACCTGCACGGCCGCAACTGCAGTAAGATGATGTCGTGCAGACATCCTATCCCACCACCACCACAGTGGCCTCTTCTTTTAAACGACTCCTAATTTCCGGTTGAATCAACTTTATAAAGCCACACACACCGCCATTCCTCCCCAGTTATTGTGCCCTTCCTTGCACATGGGGCCAAAGGCACTTCTTTCAGGGGCTCGTCAACAGCCCATACCAGCTAGTGCCCCTCTCGTTTTTGGAGGAAGCCACCATCCCAAAAGTGCCTTTTGCATTTTTGCGGTTTCTTTTCCGTCGCTGGTCCCGCTCACTGATTGGTCAGCGAGTGCGGCTTCATAGTGGAAAGGGGGTTGTCGGGAAATGTTTTACAGCTGGCTGAGCCAATCCTGTGGCTGCTTTTATGACGACTTGGGTTGAACAAAGTCTTTGTGGGAGTCCAGCGGTAGGGGAGAAGCCAGCGAAGGAGAAGCCAGCGAAGGACACGATTGGCTGCTGGGGTTTTGCTGGTTCTTGTGGCGGCGTCCTTGGGCGGGGGAGGTGTTCTTCACTGCTTTGAGGAAGGACAACACTGAGAATGAAGTGAACTGCTTCTGCCTGTCTTCCATTCTGACAACACCACATTCCCTAAAGATAAGTTTGTTTCTTTTTAGGGGTTTTTTAGTTGTTGTTTTTTAGATTTTGAGTTGGCGCATTTCCATTTTTAGTAGATATTTAGTCTGGTATGCACACCTTGATGGATACCGGGTTTTTGCAGCGTATTATCATTTGACTTAGTTTTTACTTTCTCGGTCAACTTATTGATTAGCTGACGCCATCTTGGATTCTTCAAGTATTTTGTTTTTTTTTACCTGTGTGTGTGGGCTGAATGTCTGTCGAATTGGAGAGTAATGCCACATTGGTAATACGTTATACAAATTAAACTTTATTTTATTTTTAATACCTTTTCCCTTTTCTTCACAACTAGACCGTGTGGGCTGGAAACCGAAGGGATTTAAACTGATAGGTACCATTTAAAACATAGAAGTGTAATATTTGTGGCAGTGAAGATATATGTTTTTCTTTTGTCAAGCTCACGTTAAAAAAGGCTTTAAAAAAGACCTTTCAACAATTGAGACTTTAACAGTCTTTTATTGTACTTGCTAAAAATGTACAGTGGTAGATGTCCGACTGTGAAGTGACATTTACCGGTATACTTTTTTGTTTTGTAAATATGTATGAAATTGAGAAATATTTTTGTTTTATTGCTGAACAGTTTGAAACTGGCTTTGTTAGCATTGAATGAAATGGCGCCTACTTGTTGTAGCAGTTGAACTAAACACATTTTTTCTTTTATGTTGAACGTACATCTGGCTGATTTTATATATTAAATTCTTTGTGTGATGTGTGCGCATTGTGAAACTGTAGTAGTTGTAAAACCGAAACAATGAAGAGGATTTGACGTTTATATCTTACAATATTCTTGTAACATTTTAGCCGCTTTGTACTTGTTATACTTTGCAAGAAGGGTGCTGTTGGTATAAAACATTGATATGCAGGAGGAAAAGATGGAAGAAACTTTTAAAAAAATCATCAGGTACCTTGTCATTTTCCAAAATAAAGCATTACCACTTTTTCGTAATTATTTGAATTTTTGTGTTACCATTGATATGTGTTCATCAGCAAAATGTCCCATTTATTGCCGCTTTACAGGCGCGCGCGCGTATTATGTGTGTGTGTGTGTGTGCGCGTGCGCTTGTGGTACATAGATTTGTGTCAGTTTGGCCTTTAAGATAGCTGTGTACTTGCTCTTTCTGACATGAACAAGGTGAAACAAATGTATTAATTTTTTTGTTTTTCTACATTTATTTCGGTGTTTTTGATGTTCTGAGCAGTCAGTGAATCTTTAATCAACCAGTCATTTGTGCAGGAATGTCAGACAATACTCAAGATTTTTGTGCTCCAGAATTGTTGAAAAGTTTTGTAAGTTGATGGTAATTTCATGAATTGCATGTCGTTTTCTTAAAAGATTCTTTAGTAATTTTGATTCATAAAAGGGGAAAACACCAGATACAGAAGGTGTACCTTCCCTTCCAGTTCTAATATTTAACATGAATATGTAAATAGACGAATAAGTAAGTAAATGAATAATGACACAAACTGTTCAAATAACGTGTTGGCCACCTGGAGTTGCCTGATCCTTCCTTAGACCTGATGTTAGATAGTATTTGTATTTGTATACCACACTTTTAAGTCACATCAGATTTCTCTACGTGAAATTCGCGCTGCTCTCCCCGGGGGAGAGTGCGTCGCCATTAGAGTAGCGCCACCCATTATTTTATTCTTTTTCTGTCTGCATATGTATTTGTTTCCATATCAGAGTAGATGTTTTTTTCTAAGGAATTTTGCCAGAACAACTCTATTATTGCTGCCGTGTTTTCTTTGACTTGCGCTAAATCCGTGTTGCACACGGGACCTCGGTTTATTGTCTCGTCCGAAAGGCTAGCACCCAGACCACCACTCACGGTTGGATGGGGGAAAAGTTTCTGGCACAAACGGCGATCGAACCTGGACTTTTCTGTTTTCTAGGCAGGTAGGTGCGTTAGTGTTGTTAGATGCAGAAATGACTGTTTTCGTTTATTTTAGATGCTGTGTACCCTCTTTTAACTTTTTATGTCACTTCTGCCGAAAATATGTCTTGTCTTTTTCAGGTATTTTGCTGGAAATTTTCGCGGGAAGAAAGGTAGGTTGGTACGACATCTTCCAACAAGGTTAACAGCCAATTCGTTTTTTTGGCAAACCTATCCAATGTTTGCTGGAGGTTTTAAATATTGTGAAAGAAACTTACGGCAACATACATCCAACCAAAAAAAATCAAGGAATACAACGCATAAAACCCACCCACTCAACCAAGCAAACGCCTTGAAATACTAGTTACTCATGGTTTGAACATCTGTACAGAACACACACACACACACACACACATTCTCTCTCTCTCTCTCTCTCTCTCTCTCTCTTTGGTAAAAGTACATTAATGTACGAATGAATGGTCAAGCGTTTTTTTTATTGCAGAAATGGAGCTCTATGATTGTTAGTCGGCATTATGATTGTCATATTATTGAATTAATAGCGCATTAGTTTAGGAATGTAGTTTAGCAATGAGAATAGTGTAGTTTAGCAATGAGAATAGTGTAGTTTAGCATGGTATTGGTCAACATTGGTCAATCCTCACAATCTGGAATACATTTCTAGGGTTATATCATACTGTTTTTCAAAAGAATTTTTTTTGGGCGGAAGTGTTTATTTGCTTTTAATCTCTCTCTCTCTCTCTCTCTCTCTCTCGAGCAGAAACTACATAAAAAAAGCGCCTACCTGCGTTCGCGCACTCGTTCACACTCACGCGCGCGCGCGCGCGCGCACGTACGCACGCACACACACACACACACACACACACACACAAAGTGGGTAAAGTGAACCATTATTGCCTGAAGAAAAAGAATATCACTAGTTTTGTAAATAACCAAAGAAAACACTTCCCAAGCGCCTGGCAGTGAAAAATGCGGTAGAACGGCCGGTGGGCTGACTGTTCATTGTGGGGGCCTGGAGAATGAGTTCACCGTGAGTCACTCACTCCACTGTGTGACAAACACCCAGCCAGCAGAGCATGGGAGGGACTGTCGCTTCCCCCCAAAGAGCATTCGTTCCGCATTTCCCTGCCATGGAGGATAGGATAGGATAGGATACGGATAGCAGAGAGCGAAAGGAAAGAAAGCCTCTCCCGTGTGGCCCTTGTCACTCTTGTTTACCATCACCCACTTTTGCGCTTTTAGAATAAAGTATTGGTGGGTTTGCCATTCATCATTTTCCAAAACTAGGCAGGCGCTTGATTCAAACTATTTGCCTCCCCCACCACTCCTACAAATAATTCTATAATTTTGCGTCTTGAAAAGTGTTTTTGACCTATGGCATTGATATAGTCAGCAACTGATAACATTCCGATTTTCAACTTCCGTTTAGAGTCTAAGTACTGCGACAAGACAAAATCATTGAAAGGTTTTCCATAACATAAGTACGTCGCAGTAGCAGTATTATAACCAAAGACGTGTAGGCACGCGTGTACGTATCAACAATACCGGGCGCATACTGCAGAGATCTTATCTCGTGAAAGGGCCACTCCTGTGTGTGAAATAGCACCACACTGGAATCCTAGGATCGAGTTGACTGACGTACGTGGGTGTGTGTGTGTGCGGGGTAGCTAGCTAGCTAGCGAAGTTAGGAGGAAGGAACTGGACATACAAAGGAAAGTGAGGGTCGGCGGGTGGACGGACATGCAAACAGACAAAGGGGAGGGCGACCTGCTTTGCTTTGCAAGCCCCCACAGTGTTAATAACCGGTTACGACAGACAAGCACACACAAGTTGCCCCTCTAACACAAGGAAACCTCTCAATCCTTTACTCGCAGACCTCTTTTCCCCCTACCTCTTCAGGAAAAGGTGTGCCATGCATGCCCTCACTACCACCCCCCTCCGCGCGTCGCACAACGACCTGGAGAGAGTTCAGGGAACGGGGGCTTGCCTGCCGTCAGAGCCGAAAATAGGCCTGGCTTGAGCAGACCGGCAGTTCGGACAAAGAAGTGGACGCTCCCTCCTATAGCCAGCCCTTAGAGACACACGTACACGGTCACTTCTCTTTCCGACAACGGAGCAGTGTGGTTGGTTGGTTGGTGGCTTGTGTTCCTTCCTTCCCTCTTGCGAGTGAGAACCACTTTCTGGGGGGAAAATGAAAGTGAAATTCTTTACCCCGGTAGAGAGAGGAGTAACAGTTATTGAAGGTGAGTGATAACTGAAAGATGATGTTTAAATCGTGAAAGTTTAAATCGTGAAAGTTTCACATTTGTCTTGAGAGTGGGTAAAGTTATTCAAGTCTCTCCAGACTTTGTTTCTATCCAAAAACTACAAGAAAATGTTGAAATCATGTAAGTTTAAAATCTAAAAAAAGAAAAGAAAATGTTGAAATCATGTAAGTTTAAAATCTTTCTAAAGTGGGTACAGTTATTCGTCTCTCCAGACGTTGTTTCTTTCTAAACAGACTTTTTATTTAAAGAATATCGGCGCTATAAGTTTAGGTTATGCCTTGTGTTGGATACAAATTAATGAAGCAAAGTTCGTGTGTCTTCAGCATGTTGCAATGATCACGTTGTCCAAAGTTGGGTTTCTTTCAGTTCGCTGTTGAGCAATGGGGATTTAGATTGTTACATTTGAGGCAGATTCAAAAAAAGGAATCTTCATCTACCATATCACCCATGTAGGTATAACTCTGAAAATATCAAGCTTCATCTCAGTGCAGTGTAGGTATGATTTTTATAAACTAGCATAGGATGATTTTGATAAACCAATATAGGACGATTTTAATAGACTAACGTACGACGATTTTTGCAAACTAACCAAGGACGATTTTTATAAACCAACATGGGACAATTTTCAAAACCTAGTGCAGGATTATTTCAATGACATTTATGTTAGCTTATTTCTCTGTAGTAATTCTCTCTCTCTCTCTCTCTCTCTCTCTTCTCCT
>JAUZNI010516898.1:0-10342 GCA_034780235.1 Concholepas concholepas | reverse complement strand
ACATCTTGCACACACGTTAAAACCCGTTCCGCTTTTCGGAAGAGTAGGCCATTGTGTGCCGGTGGGAACGGATGACATCTACAAAACTGCATACACACGGGGACTGGAAGTAAAAAGCACATGAGTGCGTATTCCATTATCCTCGAAATAAAACAATTAAAGACTGGTTCACAGGCAACCCGGTTTGCAAATTGATGGATGAATCGCACTATTACTGAGTAAATTACTCGCTTACTATTAATAGTATTAGTAGCACGGTTACTTATAAGCTTACTCGATTCCCTCGTCTTGGGCTTTTTTGCAGGACTGGCCACTTTCTCTGTAGCCTTCGATGTCTGCTTCCTTTTAGGCGGCATATTTCGTGTTTGTTGTTTATAATCTAGATATAATCTTCGCGGCTGGAAGTCCGGGTCTTCACACACACAAAATTTGTCGTCTGCCGTTTTCATGGAGAGTTGATTTAAAGGGAAATAAGCTACAATCAGTGAATTACGGAAAGCAATGAAACAGTAATCTCCCTTGAAAAGTGAACATCAATTTTTTTTTTCTAGACGGTACGGTGAATAAGCATTTCATTTGCTTCTTTTTCCCCATTTAAAAAAAAAATCAAAACATCGTGTTTATGTGTGTGTGTGTGTGTGCGTGCGTGCGTCTGTGTGTAAATGTATAAACTTATATTTGTATCTACTTTCTTATTTATGCATTAATTCATTGACAGAGTGACCATTATCATAATCATAATTGATATCGTAATTGATGACACTCCTGCGTCCACTTACTTTCAGTTTTCAATGTAGTTTTCTCTTAGCATTGCTGGCATTGCGTCTAAAGTAGGCTATCCAATGAACAATCCAGTAACACGCTACGTCGAATTCTATCCAATCACAGTTCGTGTAAGGTGCCATTTTAAACCAGCGCCATTTTTGAAACCGGAAGACGACACCATATCTGTGATCAGAATATTGTTTACAAAAAACCCTACAGAACATCTAGTCTTGATTTGGGTCTGGATAAGTACGTTTCAGGGCTTATTTAGCATTATTACTTGGGAGAGGGAGGAGACTCTCCGAGTGTAGGCATGATTTATATTATTTGTCCTGTTGTCGGAACGCAGATCGGGATGCCCTGACGCTGTAGGCCTACATGATTGTCTGCAGCTAGGCCTTGGGGCCAGTTTTAGTCAGAAAATAGGAAATGTGAAGCGTGTACGCCTATATTTTCCCCTTGTGCGTTAGATATTTGTAAAACTACAATAACAGTTACGAGTGGTGTGATTTTTTTTTAACTACACAGAGATTCAATGTTTAGGACCACGCGTGCTCTGCTCTGATGAAAATGCCAGAATCAGTGCATCACTACACACTACAGTCTACAGCCTCCCCTCCCCCACGACTTTGATTAAATTCAATAGTTTACTGCCCTAGTGAGAAAGTCTGTAGTGTAATGAAGTACAAGTATGGCCTCGGGGCAAAGTGGTTAAAGTGTGGACTTCATGATCTGGCAGTTACTGAGGGTGACAAATGAATAAATTGAATAATGTAATCTAATCACTAATGAGATGTCCACTTGAGGGTGTTTTTCTCTGGAGTTAATTTGTGCCAATTCTCCATTCCTAGAAAGTCCCTGTGAAGTTTGATGAGACTAACAGTGACACTGACTAGGAATAAAGGTCCCGTGGTTGAAATTGAATACACGCAAAACAATGAGATTGAGAACCTATGAATTCTTTATTTCTTGTGATCCACCTATGACTGTCGTTAAAAACCTTTTCATCTATAGGCTGAGTACAGGCAATAATAAAGCATGGATTGCATTTATAATCATAATTTTATCCAGCAATGCAGAATGCACTAGTCCTACAAGCTGTCATGTTCAACTTAGTCAATTATATTAACTTGGGGGGGGGGGGGGATAAGTATACATTGGTTTCAAGAAAATACTCTACAGGACTCTCCAAGGGACTCCTCAGACTTAGAGAATTAAGAGAGAAATAAAGTCAGTAAGAGTAAGCAAATATTGCAATTAACATTAAGTTGTATGCTTTTTTACATCTGATCTAGTCTGGGGGTGCATGTGGTTTTGTAAAATACAGTACAACATTTTGTCATCCATTCCCACCAGTACACAATGGCCTACTGCTACTCTTGAAAGGCAGAACAGTTGTTTGTTTTTTTATATAATGTGTGTGTGTGTGTGACTTTTTAGAGCTGTGTCAACTAACTGTAATTGACCTTGCATGTAAAACTGTTATTTCATTCACATTTATAAGTTTGCTTATGTCGCACAGGTTTTTGCTGTGATGCCTCCAGAGTGAGCTGATCGTGATCAGTCTCAATCTCTCGTCACCATGGGTCGAGAGAGAGTGTTGCGGACGTACGGTCACCACAAACAGCGATGTGTACTGACCGATGCCGGTGACATTTTTCGTTCGGCGGATGAAAGCCGACATATTTTCAGCACCAGCAGCTCCGAGTCTGGCCTGGGACCCAGTGATTCTCTGGACAGTGTGGAAGCTTCCTTGGGAGGCCGTCGCACAGCCAAAAACAAAGCATTGTGAGTTGTGATGTGGTATCTTGAAGTTGAAGAATAGTGGAATGGTTAGACTGTCTGACTGAGTGACTCTGATGCATGATTCAAAGTACTGAGGGTGTGGGTTTGAATCGGATCCCCACTGAGCAGTCCAGGAGATGGGATTTCTCTTGTGGAGTTAACTCAGCTTCCAAACTTTTTATTCCTGTGTGCAAGTCTTTCGGATTTCAGGCTTCAAACCAAGGTTCTGTACACAAATTTATGCATGCATGCAGTATGCACCATAGATCTTGCACTAAAAATCCGTCCATCTTTCATGAAATGAAAGGCAAGGTATGACAATCACCGGCAAGGAATTAATTTGAAAGAAAAAGCTTTCATCATAGGGATCAGTGACAATAAAAATTCACATAACTGTTGCCTATGAATTAGAAACTAATAAAAACACTGTTGACTGGTTATTTGATCTGTCACACTGGCATTTTTTCTTTCATCAAGTATTTTGTTTCAGAGTCAAGCTCAAAGGAAAGGAAGATGAAGAGGAAACAAAGAACAAGGGCAACAAACGGAAAAGGCAGCCGAGTGAGAGAAAATCCATCAGATTGTTCAGCTCAGACAAGGTAATGAGCTTGACAGTTTAGTTTTTCGTGCAAGCTACCTTACTTAGTTACTACCTGAAATTAGAGAGATTTTGTCCAGAGAAACTCTACATCAGTCTGTGTTTATCATTTATTTTGTTGCTATAGATTGGGGAAATTTTTTTGGTTTAAAATGTTAGGCAGACTAGTATTTAATTTATAAGCAGATCATTTGGAGTTGGAAAGCACTCGTTTTTGGTGTTGGATATACTTTAGTTCCTTCAGCAGTAGCAAGCACAGTTCAGTTCAGTTTCTATCACAGCAGCAGCTGCTTGCTTTGAAAGTCGGGTGGATTGTTTTTTTGTTTTTTTATCCTCGGCTAAAGCTCCGAGGTTCACAAATGGTCAGATTTTGCATTGTGCAGTGTACAAATATTACTTATGAGGTGTTATATGTTTTCCTTTATTTCTTCATATCTTTACTTTCTTCTGAAATGCCAATAATCCTAAAACTGCTATAAATAGTTCATGTACAGGCCCATGCTTGTCACACTGTGATCTATGGGACACACACAAGACAGTGAAAACTAAGCACAGTACTGATTTTTTAGATCAAGATTAAGATTCTACATACCAACGTCTGTTAGAACCAGAGAAATTTGGAGCCCAAAGTTAGTTTTTAATTTTCACCCAAATGCAACATTTTAGGTACCAACTCTGGAGAATATCTCACATGTGACCGTTTTGCTGGATTGAATTCTCTTGTTTAGTTGGGTTTAAAAAATTTTTTTTTTAAAGCATAGTTGTTTGCCACTTCTGGTCATAGCAGATGTGTGTGCGTGAAATTTAGGCTACAGTCTCCAAGGAGAGCATATTGCCGTTGTTGAGATCTTCCCATTAAAAAAAACCCCAAACCAATAAATATATGATATCACCTCTGTTAGTCTGTATACATGTGTACTTTGTTTCCTTGTGAGAGTGATTTTTCCCAACAGGAGTTTGCCAAGGACAACTCTCTTTGAGCACTGAATGTATGTTGCGCATAGCCATAGGACCTCGATTTGATCATTTCATCCAAAAAATAAGCACTCAGACAACCACTTATGGTAGGAAAAGTCCATCTTCAGGCTGGGTCAAACTTGAAATTCTTACTTTGTAAAGGGTGCATTGCGCTAGAGCATCAGTCTTTCTGTGGCTGAACTGTGAACATCATTATTTATTTTTTATTTACACATTGTTATATCTTCCTTATTTTTTGTTGCGTGCAAAAAGGTCTGTATTTTGTATTGTTTGTTTGTGCACCAATGTGTGTGTGCGTGTGTGTCTCTCTCTCTGTGTCTCTGTGTGTTCTTTTGATCAATTTTCATATCATGTGTGCTGTCCATACAAATACTCATACTTCATTTTTATTGATATGTATGTTAGTACTTTACTTTTATTCTTGAGACTAATGTGTGGTATGAGGAATAAGCTATGATAATGTCCTCTGTAATGTTTTTTTGTATCATTAGCTAAACTATGTTTTTGATTGGATTGATATTTTTATCCTGTCAAGATCCTTTGTTACTTGTCTTTTCTCTCAGACTTGCACTGATTTTTTTTTGGTAAACACAAAATGTTTATATTGACTGCTGTGTGCTCTGTTATCAGGACAGCAGCGACGGTGGGACACCAGCACAGAAAAGAGTTCCTCGTCGAGCACTTCGCGACAAGAGTAATGAGCCAATGGGCCGACATCAACCTGGCAAAGGGAAGCAACCTAAAAGACAGGCTGCCAGGAAAGATCAGAACAAAACAGACTCGCTACAAAAGGAGAAGCTCAAACTGATCAACTTCAGCGAGTTTGATGATTACAGTCTGATCATTTCCGACTCCCCTCTCAGAGACGGAAAGCACAAGGGGAAGTCAGTCGACAGCATCCGACAGCTCGGGACGAGCACACCGTGTGACTCGACCTGCAAAAGAACGACACCTAGTCCTGATATACACACGGCGGACATTTCGTTCATTCCTGCCATCTTTGAGAACTCCGATGTGATAGACGACCAAGAAAAGTGCTTTTCTGACTGCTACTCGACGTTTGACCGCGGCGACCATGTTTCTCTGTCGTCAAGTCCATGCAGGGATTATGCAGAGCATGAAAATCATAAAAAAGATAGCGACGACAGCTGCGAGCAGAAAAACTTGGAGAGGTTAGAGAACAGTTTTGTCTCATTACGCGTCGGCGACCGACAGTTACGAAAACGGAAAGAACTGGTGAAAACGCGAACTCCCCCTTCAGACCGCTCGGACGGGGCAAGCTTAACCGACAGTCAGTTGGAAGATCCCATCGCAGCTGAATGCATCACTCGGATTAAAAAACTGCACATGAACCTCCGACCTAAAATGGTCTCTGCTAACTCCCATGGTGAGGCGAACCATGTCAGCGTGTTTGACGGTTCGTGCAGTTTGTTTGAGTCGCCGATGACCGCAGAACCGAACCTGCCATCCCCCGAGCCAGCGCCCACTGCGGCTGACAACGAGAGCAACGACGCCGAGCACGAATGGTCTGACATTACTGGTGGTGAGACCAAGGGCTCGGATCTCAGTGCCATTGTAGAGGATGAAGAGGATCACGGTGATGAAGATGAGGAGGATGTAAAAGTAGCAGTAGTAAGTAGTACTAGTAGTGAGGAGGAGGATGGAGATGAAGAGGAGGATGACGAGGAGTGTGAGGATGATGACGAGGAGAGTGAGGAGGAAGACAAAAGATCCTCTGGTGTTCGACCTGACCTGTCTCATTCTTTTGCTGTAAGTTGGAGCATTTGGTATTTAACACACATGAACGCATATGTACATGAATCAAACATAACATATATGCATTCTTGCATGCATGTGTATAATAATAATAATGTATGGAATTTATATAGCGCTGAATCTTGTAAAGCAACAAATCAAAGCGCTTACACATCAAAGCGCTTACATACTAACATAGACACACACATGCGCGCGCACATGCTCATAACAAACACACACACTCACAGTTGCATGCACACACACACACACACACACACACAACACACACACACACACTCACTGTCAAATCTCAACTTTATCACATTTAATTTATACATCAGCACAGATGCGTACATGTGTGTATAATGAATAAGGCCACACATACATGCACACACACACATACACACACACACACACACACATAGAGTACACACACTCGCACAGAGTTTACACACACATAACACACACACACACATATTTTAGAAGTATGCTTATTGAAGTGTATATTTTACGAGCTCAGAATACTGCATAGAACATACAGAATCGTGTAAATCCAACAGGAAATAAAATCTTATCTATCAACTGTAAATCTTAACAACTATGATTCATTTATGATACAGACCAATCACTGAAAACAAATAGCATTGACAGCATCTATAGGCAACAACAAACTAGTGCTTGCAGACATTGTATCTTGACTGTGAAATAACCGATAGGAGTCTGATAAAATTGTTAACCTTGGCTTTAAGTTTAACCTGCCTTGTGTGCAGTTTTATGTCTCAATTATGTGCATTGTTCATTTACTTTGCTCTTAGAAAATTCACTTTCATCTTTGTTACATTAGATTTTGATTTTAATTTAATCCAGGATGCTTTTGTTTTTTCAATATATAATTATGTGAGCTTCCACCACAAAAATGAGTCACATTGCACCTGACTCACTTTTTCAGTTTCATTGAAAGCTATTTTAGGCAGATGGGGGTCACTCTGGTCAGTTTGTTGATTTTGAGATTTTGATTGATGGTAAAATCATAAGTGTTCTAGACTTCTACTACCTTGTACTGGAGTAATTTTATATTGATCACCTTTTGCTTTAAAAATCACAGTTTATAAAACCCACTCCTCATCCTGACCATCTATTACAATGCACTGCCTGGTGTCTAACTTTTCAATTTGTTATTTATAACTTTTCATAGAATTATCCAATTTTCAATCTGTTTTTTTTTTTCCATTGAACAGTTTGGTTTCTTGTTGGGTTTTTTTCCCCATTGCATATTGATAACATACAATTAAAAATTGACCTCCTGTGCAATGCGACTCATTCAGTGGAAGAGGGTCACACACATATCATCCATCTGTTTTGAGGAAAAAATTCTCTGGCAGGCTAAGAGTGTACAACTATGCAGATCTATCTATACACACACACACACCAAACATTCATTGGGGGTCACTCAAACTGATGGGCAGGAGGTGCTGACCCCGTGCAAAGCAAAGAAGAAGAGTGGAGAGGAGCTGTCTCCGCTGGAGAAGGTGTTGGAGCAGTGTGGTCAGCAGGAGCCTGTTCCCTTCACCACTGCCATCCCCGCCAGGTCAGTACTCACACCGACCACAGCGCGCAAATCCAGCATAACTCAGTCAAGGGTCCAGGGCCCAGAGTCCAAAAGTGGTCAGTTGCTGCTATAATTAGCATCAGCTGGGAGGGGATAGATAGCAGCAGAGAGGAGCTGAATGTGGGGGAAACTGACAGCTGTGCGACAGACGCTGTGGCCGAGTGGTTAAGATTGTTTGACTTCAATCCCATGGGCCCATGAAATTGTTGGGTTCGAATCCTGGCCGGCGTCTGGTGAATTAAGTTTTGGTGATTTTTAGTACGATCTCTTTGGTCAGCTTCAAGTGCAGACCTGCCAGTGCCATAACTTTCGTTGTGTATGATGTACACATGCAAAAAATCAAATCTGCATGTTAAAGATCCTGTAACTAAAGTCAGCGTTTGGTGGGTTACTGGAACACGAACGTATCCAGCATACATCCCTGAAGTCGTAATGCGGCTACCTTTGTGGTGGGCAAAAACTGTCGCTTATGCAAAATCTCACCATTGGTGAACCTCGGAACTGTAGCTGAGGAATGAGAAAAGAAATACTGACACTGCTTACCACATGCCTCGAGGCTCATTCCCAGTTCAGGGGGAAGGATAGCCTTGTGGTTAGAACCTTGAGCTTGTGATCTGACGGCCTGGGCTTGAGCTACCACCTGAAGACGCCCATTTGAGGGGATTTTTTTCCCTGGAGTTAACATCAACACCCACTCCAATCCCTCGAGGGTCCTTCGGATGAGACTATATGCTGAGGTTCCGCATGCGAATGCACACAGAACATCTTATCCATATATATATATATATATATATATATATTAAATACCTGTTTCACCTTTCAGAGGAGTAGGCCATTGCGTGCCGGTAAGAACGAATGACAAATGTATTCACACTGGTGTTCAGACATCATGGTGCATGCTGTAGATCTTTATTTAATCAAAGTTATGAAAAGACTATCTCCAAAGTAGGAATGCAGCTACCTTGATGATGGGTCAAATCGTTCGCATACGCAAAATCTCACCATTGTTGAACCTTGGAGTTCTAGCCGAGGGATGAAGAAAGAAAAGAAAGAAAAAAACTGAAACAAAAAAAGCAGGAAGGAAACCTGCAATCCCTTGCTCTCTAGGTAGGTGCATTACCTCTTAGTCTAGACCACCGATCCAGTCTCGAGAAACACAGTAAATGGGGGGTTTTTGGGGGGTGGGGGGGTTCTGTTCCTCGGCTAGAGCTCTGAGATTCACCAGTGGTGAGATTTTACAAATGCGACCGTTTTTGCCCGTCATGAAGGTAGCCCCATTACGACTTCGGGGATGTGAGCATGTCTGATATTTGTGTGCAGGATTCTGCGGAAGTGTGTGAAGATCGGTGAGGGGGTGTACGGTGAAGTGTTCCGTGCCATGCACAACGGGGAGTCTGTGGCTCTGAAGGTCAGTGGACATTTTGGTCAGAAAACAAGAGATCTGTTTATCCGGGTTTTTTTGTTAGTTTCTTTATCTGCTATTCTATTTATCTCTCCATTTATTTATTTATCTCTGTTGACTTTTTCTGCAGTCAGCAAAGGTACTGTGTGTGATAGTCTCAATGTCTGTCATATGAGCGAAAATGCATTGCATTGCTTTTTTGCTCTGTAATGTTTTTTGTAACATTGTGTGCAGATCATTCCCATCGAAGGAGATTTCACAGTGAACGATGAGCCCCAGAAAACATTCAGGGAGATTTTACCTGAGATTGTTATCTCAAAGTAAGTGTGGATACAGTTAAGTATCATTTGGGTGTGTCACCTGTGTGTGTGTCTGTGTCTGTGTGTCTCTGTGTGTCTGTGTTTGGTTTTTGTTGTTATTGCTCGAGGTTTGTCAGTCTGTCTCCCCTGTTTCTCTTTCATTGAGTCAGTGAGTGTTTCACCTTTATTCAATTACAAGAAGTGGTATTTTCCTTCAGAAAAAAAGAAAAGGAAAAAAAAAAAGAATATCCCTGCAAATCACATTTTCTGATAAACTGCAAGATTATATTTAGAAATGGTTGCCTTCTTCTGAGTGAAAGAAAACGAGTTGTGAAAAGCAAACGCATGTATCATCGTATTGATATCTATATGATAGAAATTTGTCTTGTAATTATCAAAAATTCTACATGAAAGTTTTAAATAAAAGAGACAGACAGACTTTGTTGCCATTTTCTGAAATAGTTAAAACCTGAAGTGAACATCCTGTGTCTGTTTTTTTTCAGTGAACTGAGTCGGCTGAAGGAGGGAGAGGAGAACAACACACCCAACTTTTGTCCTGTCAGAAGGTAACCTGACTGACATGATCAGTCGCTCAAAGTTTTGCCTTCATTTTTGTCATAGTGGATCTGTGGTCTAGAGGTAACGCATCTGCCTAGAAAGCAAAAAGTCTGGGTTCGGAGTGTGTGGTGGTTCGATCCCCGTTTGGGCCTGAAATTTTTCCCTCATCCACTAGACCCTGAGTGGTGGTCTTGGTTCTAGTCTTTCAGATGAGACGATAAAACGAGGTCCCGTGTGCAACATACATTTAGCGCACGTTAAAGACCCCATGGCAATAGGAGAGTTGTCCCTGGGGAAATTCAGTAGAAAACTGCCACTCTGATAGGGAAACAACTACACATGTGGACAGGTAAAGAAAGAAAAATAAAGGGTGGCACTGCTCTTGTGGCGACACGCTCTCCCCGTGGAGAGCAGCCTGAATTTCATGCAGAGAAATCTGCCATGACTTAGAGTGATGTATAATACAATAGAAATAGTCTGTTCAAGTGAGGCAAAGATCAATGTCAAAGCTCATGTGACGGGGTGGTAATTAGATTACCTCCCATGCGATCAGAGCGTGTGTGTTACTAAATCGGGACACACCAGCAAAAAGC
>JAUZNI010516787.1:0-10343 GCA_034780235.1 Concholepas concholepas | reverse complement strand
ATAGACATATATATATATATATATATATATATATATATATATAAATATATACATGCACACACGCCCTCTGACGCGCACAAACAAACACACACACACACACACACACGCACACGCACACATAATTGATTTTCTTCGACTGAGGTATCAATGCAAAAAAAGCTACGATGTGTGTTTATTCTTTTTCCATTAATAGAAAAATTCATTTCGATTCAATTCAGTTCTCTCCATGGATTTCTTTCACGTCAATGAGATGTCATATTATATTTCATTTCTTTGCTAACACTGGCACCAACAAACTATCCTGATTGCACAGATTTTTTTTCTGACACATTTGGCTCGCCACGACAGCACGAAACAACAGCCACCCTTCTTGAATGGCTGTGATCAAGCAGATATCTCGGATTTTCATCGTGATGAAGGAAACACTAAGAAACCTGGTAGCTCACCTTTGAAGGGTCTGGAAATCTTATTATTCACTTTTG
The DNA here is from genome assembly GCA_034780235.1 of Concholepas concholepas. Classification (NCBI taxonomy): domain Eukaryota; kingdom Metazoa; phylum Mollusca; class Gastropoda; order Neogastropoda; family Muricidae; genus Concholepas; species Concholepas concholepas. The sequence goes on along the minus strand of JAUZNI010516787.1, from coordinate 9,861 downwards.
AGGAATCTCTCTCTCTCTCTCTCTCTCTCTTTCTCTCTCTTTCACCAAAGTCAAAAGAAAACTGCACATATGCTTTCAGTGTGAAATTTATCTTGCCCAGAGACCTCTAATGGAAGGGATGCTTATTCATTAAAAAAAAAAAAATGTACTCAAAAAGCAAAATAACTAAGCCTTTTAGCCACTCAAAACACTTGAACACGTAGACAAGATGGATTTTGTACAAAGCTGTCGAACCTAAAGGCCAGTAAATACGGTGCCCTGCATATCTAGAATAATACAAATGTTGATCCAGTTTACCCCTGCGTTAGTCTTCTTTACTTTTTCTTTTCCGTTAACTCAGTTAGGAATTATTGGACGCTACATTGATGACATGCTCTTCTGATTCCTCTATTTGTGTTGGTTGTACGCCAAAACCTAGGTCTCTACAAATGATTTTTCTATCTATTATGCAATGTTGTCTATCTATCATTTTGTGTGATCCTTAGTCTCCTTCTCTCAAATCTGCCTACAAAAATGCTTTATAGCTTGAATACTTTGTCACTTATGGTAAGGTCCAGGTAAGTGAATTGTAGGGCAATTCCTTGCTATGAGCCAAAGGTGATTTCGTGTTTCTGCGATCAATATAACGCTTACGTGAACTTCAGATATATCTGAAAACTGTATTTTGTGGTCTTCGACACGCGTGTAAAAACATAAAGGGAATTGAGATGCTGGCAGGTCTGCAGAAGTTGATCGAGAGAGAGAGATTGAAACAAATACCCCCGTCCTTAATCTTTCAGGTACACTGACATGTGAACCTTAGATTCGTCACTTAGGAACAATTACGATTAGAAGCTTATCACCCACTACTTCGCGGCTGTCACGCCCGTCAATGCAACTTCTGCCACGTAGCTGGCAAGCTCAAACAACAATGCCGATCAAAAACAGGAAAGAGAAAACAGAGTAATCACCCTTGGCAAAGTCAGCGCACGCAGGAAACGGAAGGCGAGACATGGGTCGGCGGGAAGGGTCAAATAACACACAGACAGGCAGATGGACTGAGTCACAACAAACACACAATGGAATTTGGAGTCTGATATCCTTGCAGAAGACAGGAGAAGCTTCCTGTTTAATTCGCCCCCACAGAAAAAAAGGCTTTCAGGGAAATCTGTGATTGCTGATTATACAGACTTTTCGTAGTGAAACATAACTCCCTTAGACAAACAAAACACACAAACAAGGGGAACGTGAGTGACGCTGAACTGTCCCCAGGAAAAGTGATTCGAATCTTATGAACATGAACCTGTTGTGGCCATCCACACATAGAGTTATGCCAGGAACTACTCTCTTCTTGTTGCAAACTCGTCAACATGTAACAAAGGCTAGATGTATGTCAAATCTCTGACGATTGCCTTATCTAAAAGGGTAGCACATTGACCATAACTCATATCTGATTGACAAGGGAAACGAAATTTGGCTTTGAATGGAGCCAAATACTGACTTTTTTCTGCCTGAAATGATATGTTAATCTCTAGCTTAACTTTATTATAAATCTTAGAACTCTCGGTAACCGTTTTTTCATGACAGATTAATGTGCTTAAACTACAGTTACCCAATTAAAGGTAAAAGTATTCATTAACCTATGCAGTCGTTAATAATAATAATAATAATATATGGAATTTATATAGCGCTGAATCTTGTAAAGCAAACAAATCAAAGCGCTTAAGCGCTTACTGCCTTACTGCCTAACTAAACACAGAGAGGCAAGTTGTCCCCCTTCCCTTACTGGCTAACTAAACACAGAAAGGCAGGTTGTCGCCCTTCCCTTACTGGCTGATTAAGCACAGAGAGGCAAGTTGTCGCCCTTCCCTTGCTGCCTAACTAAGCGCAGAAGCAAGTTGTCCCCCTTCCGTTACTGCCTAACTAAACACAGAGAAGCGAGTTGTCCCCTTCCCCTACTGCCTAAGTTGAGGGCGGTGTGTGTGTATGTATGTGTGTGTGTGTGTGTGTGTGTGTGTGTGTGTGTGTACATGTATGTATGTATTTCATATTCTGTCTTCTTCTTCATTTCACTTGTTGGCTGATCTTCAGTACCCCAAAAAAAACCGCTGATTTTTTTTTTTGGTGATTTTTTTTTTTACCAAAGTGCTGTTGTTACCTCCCCTCCCTTTACTGTCTGTCACGAGTATAATAAACCCAAGCTGTTAATTAAAATTATCGCTAAATAAATAATCTGTAAGTGTGTGGAGGAGACTGTTGAAGAAAAACCCCAAGCTGGTAATTAATTTTATCGCTAAATAAATCTATAGTGTGTGGAGGGGACTGTTGAAGAAAACCCCAAGCTGTTAATTAATTTTATGGCTAAATAAATAAATCTATAGTGTGTGGAGACTGTTGACCTAACTTGACCTAAACCTGACCTGACCTAACCTTGCTCTGCTGCTTTTTTTCCTTGTGGTTTTTTTTTTCTGTGCGCTTAGTTGTGTTGTGTTGTTGTTCTTTGCTTGTCTGTCTGTCTGTCTGTCTGTCTGTCTTTCTTTTCCATCGTTTATTTGACCTGGCTGTTGTAGAGTGTATTACAGTGGAAAGTAGTGGCACACAGGTCTGTCAAATCGTGTGTAGGCTGTTGTATCGATCTATCAGGCTGTCTGTAGTGCACAGGTCTGTCAAATCGTGTGTAGGCTGTCCTATCTATCAGGCTGTCTGTAGTACACAGGTCTGTAAAATCGTGTGTACGCTGTATCAGGCTGTCTGTGTAGCACACAGGTCTGTCAAATCGTGTGTAGGCTGTTGTATAGATCTATCAGACTGTCTGTAGTGCACAGGTCTGTCAAATCGTGTGTACGATGTACCAAGCTGTCTGTAGTGCACAGGTCTGTCAAACCGTGTGTAGGCTGTCCTATCTATCAGGCTGAAAGTGTTGTTAATGTCCAGACATATGAATCATGATTTGTGTACAATACAATATTTAAAAAAACAAACAGAAATTCACCGCCCGTCAGCATGTAAAAAATGCTTCATACCTGGTCATCATTGTCGTCATCATCATCATCCCCCCTTCCCCCTCTCCCCTCCTCCCTCCCTCCCTTCATTCATGGCTGTACAGACACAATAATATATTCATGGACTTTTATTTCATTCATTTATTCAGAGGATTTCCCCCTTCCTTTTTTTTTTTATGTGGTGAAAGGTTGACTAAGAAGAGACTGACTGAGCCTACTTGTGTGTAGGAGGCAAGTGTCCCCCGTTTTCTCTGCCCCTTCCTCCCGTCCCCTCCCCCTTTTAGCCATGTAGGCTACTACAGACAGACAGACAGACAAACTTTTTTTTTTGGTCGTCATGACGACGGTGTGTGTGAAAATAGGATTATGATGGCTGATGGTATGCGCGTAGTGACAAGTCGCTCGCTGCGTGTTAGTGGATTATACTATTACCAGAAACTTGGTGTTGTTGGGGGGGGGGGAGGGGGTTTGGGCCCAAACGAGGTTCGAACGAACCACCACAGCACACTTCAACGACCCGGACTTTTGGCTTTCTAGACAGGCGGCGTTACCTCTAGACCACCGATCCATATGCTGGACAGCTCAGTGGTCAGAGAAATTCATTTGCCCCAAAAGCTAAGAAGGCGGAGTGTGGCTACCTCTCAGTCAGAGGAAGAGGCAGTCACACTGAAGGATGGACACCTGGCTTCGGTACAGTCCCCCAGTTCACCCAGCTGTAAATGGGTACCTACCTGCCCTCTTTTAGGGTCAGGGAAGGTAAAGCAGCGAGGGAGAGGAGATGGGCGCCACCACCAGCCCTCAATATGCTGGCCCCTGGAGAAGCTGAGGTCTCTGATGCCTCGCTCCCCTACGACCACATAGGTTATGGGAACACCTTTACCTTCACCTTTTTAGTTTCAAAAACTGTTTATAGGCAGCAGATAGGATGGTTAGTTCATGCCTGGTTTTACCAGCAGCAACAACAACAACAACAACACACGCACACACACACACACACACACACACACACAAACACACACATGGTTGGTTTTTCTTTTTCTTTCTTTCTTCTTCTTCGAACGCTCAGACAGCAACTATTGTTGTCTGTCATATGAGCGAAAATGTGTTGTGCTACAGTTAAGCGCCTGACAAGTCAGGGCCCAGCGCATCCAACTTTGGTGTGGGAGAGAATTGTTATCTTTGAAGTCTTTGTGGAGAAAAAAAGATAGGCAGGAGAATGGAGGACCAAGAAGGCAGAAAATAGACAAGAAGGAGGTGACGACTGGAAGAAAAGGAACAAGGCAGAAACAAAGAGAGGGATAGAAAAGAGGAAATTCCTAGCACAGGATTTCCAGAAGGTGGAGATGTTATTTATACTGACAGGTCCCCCCGGGATCCTCCAGTGGAAGTTTATAGACACTAGATAGCGCAATCAGTTCAGGTCTACTTTTTACCAACAAAAGCAACAACAACAACAACACACAACAACAACAACAACCACACACACACACACACACACACACACACACGGTTGTTTTTATTTTCTTTCTTTTATTTCAAGGATAATGGAATAAGCACTCGTGTGCTTTTTTACATCCAGTCCCCATGTGCATGCAGTTTTGTAAATTTTGTTATCTGTTCCCACATAGCCTACTGTGGTCAAGGTTGGGATTTTTGTTTTCCGTTCCTCGGCTAGAGCTCCAAGGTTCACCCATGGTGAGATTTTGTGTATGCGACTGTTTGTTCCCACCATGAAGGTAGCCGCATTCCGACTTTGGGAATGTATGCTGAGCATGAGCGTGTTCATGTTTCCGTAACCCACCAAACACTGACATAAATTATGGGATCTTTAACACTTTCCTGTACACGTGCACTGTGCACATTTGTATGCTTCTGTAGCCCAGTGGTGGGTGCTATGTAGGGAAGGGTTAGGAGATGGTTGGTTGCCCTATAGCGGGCAACCCGTAGGGAAAAGGTTAAAGAAGAAAAATGGAGAGGTGATGTTTTTCAGATGTTCAGATATTGTACTCAATATTTTCGTGAACATAAAAGACTCATCTTGGTTTCTTGAGATGATTTTACCATATCAGAAATGAACAGTTGTTGGTAGTTAGTGAAATATATAAAGTACAGGCTTACGCCATACTGTCTTTTGTTGGTTGTGTTTTATACGTTTGTTCTTACCATTTTGTTGGTTTAGATTTTGTTGGTATCTTTTTACCCATGTCCTTTCTTCTTTGTTTAAAAACAAAAAATGGTGTGTGTTTGTATCTTTTGCTTTTGTTTTGTATTTTTTGGTTGACTTTTGTAAATTTTACATTGCCCACATGCTTTTATATTTTCGTTCTCAACCAGGGCATAAACCTACATAATCATCTTTAGTTTCTACAGTTGTGCTCTTGAGGTTCGGGATAAATTTGTGAAAGTTTAAATGCAGAAATCATGAGTTATGTTCATTTGATATATATATACATATATCTATAATAAATGATGTACTACTTCTCTGTTCAGCTGATACAAAAATGATCTGCTTTTCTTTCTGCCGTAAACTTCTTTGGGCTTTTTGCAGCATTATATTATAGTATTCCTGTAGTTAGTTTGGATATGACAAATGTGTAAAAGAATTGGGAGGAGAAATGCATATATATATAACCTGTATAAAATTTCCAGTTTTGGACTGTGTGTATGTATGTATGTATGCTCAGGGTGTGACTGGTTATGATTGGGGAAAATGCAGAAATTATCACCTAACCCCTTGAATTTTGTGCACAGGAAACTTTTTTTGGTCTTGATTTTAACCTAAAAAGTATTTGCATAAAGCTCATTACACTCATTTCTTGAAATTCAGCTTTAACCACATCAAATTCTACATTGTCAGTCAGTAAGCAGTCAGGCATTATTTTTTAAACAGGTACTTATTTTGATATATGATTTACAAAATGCAGTTATGAACACGATTTTGTGGGCTTCGTGGAAACATAAAGATGTGTTGAACTCATTTTCTGTAATGCACAAAGCATTGCCATAGCACAGTGATTTCCAGCATACAGGGCACAACATTAACAGCTTATCTTTTTTACATTTAAAGTTGGCTAATCAGTTCATATTGTCCACCATCTATGACTAATCTTCTTTGGGGTGCATCTAAATTTTGCTGTCTTACTTTTTTTCTTTGTCATTTCATACAAACTTGCTTGTCTGACACTGTATTATGTGTATAAAATCAATAAGCTTCTGTTGTGCATCAGCAGTACTCATCAGAAATGTACTCCATTGTACATATCAAGTTCCAGATTCAGACATTGTCACTGGTGTTTGCAGATGATGTTTTTGCTTGTAACCTCGTCAAAATTCTAGCAGATTAAACCGGTTTTGTTCAGTATTGTACTGAAACAGGTTTACACACGTTCAGATTTGTGTGATGGGTAAGGCAGGGAAGAAGGGTGGGGATGTGAAGTGTGTGCTCAGAACCAAGATCCAATCTGAAGATTAAATAGTGTACCCGTATGATATTAATTTAATCTCTAAACACTTTTCCCCCCAGTTTATTTTAAATCTCTAATAAGATTCTCAGATATATTCTATGAATGACCGGTTAACTGCTTAAATGTTATATCCACACATCTATCAGTACATTCACGTTTTGCTTTAATGTTTGCATTTCTTGTACTTTTCCTCATACTCCCCCCCAAAGTTTTTCACTCTTACATTTTTCTCTCCATACAGTGTCCCCACCCCACAGCCCTGGGGAGTGCAGGTGGACTAGGAAAGAAAGAAAGAGAGAGAGAGAGGATGAGACTGCTGTTAAGCTATGAACAACTGTAGGCAGCGTGAGTGGTCTGTGTTGCTTGTAAAGAATGCCATATCTACTTTGTACATATCTTGTACGCAACCTGCTTCATCTGTAGTTTATACTTTGAACCTGTTGCAGACTGCAAAAGCATTTATTTTGTGGTTGTTTTGTTAGATGCAAAGAGTTGTGAATACTTTTTTTTGGTTCATTTTGATTTTGTGAGAATATGTAAAGGTCAGTGTTGTAAAAAATTGTGTGATTCGATGCGCTACAAGTCCAAGAAGATGATTGAGGAGTTATGATGACTGTATTGAATAAAGTGTTTGTATTCTGGAACTTTCTTTTGGCTGTGTGCTTGATCAGAAAGTCTTGGATTCTGCCATCAATCAGGTCTTCATAACTAGTGACTGCATTTCATTTTTCAGCTTCCCTTTCTCATGGATAAAAAAACCATTTTCTTGTTAAAAATGATTGTTCTTTGGTCTGCTATTGCAGAATCTCATTTCATTTGATGTAATTTCGTTTGATCTTCCTTAAAAAATATTAAAAAAAGCAATAAAAAAGGTTAGTAAATAAACCCGCTTGAGTCTTCAATTGGAGCGATTGTTCTTTCTTGCTCAGTTTTCATTTTTACTTTGTGTAATTCTGGTCTGTCTCCCTTAATTAAAAAATAAATGCAATAATAACCATAACAGTCAATAAATCGGTTGATTTTGGTGTGATGTATGGTTCTTCTTACAGCAGACTGCTGTTTCTCTGAGTGTGTGTGTTGGTCCAGCAGAGTACTATTTTTGTGTTAGTATGAATAAAGTATGTCCACAAAAAAAAAGAAAGAATCTTGTCTGTTTATATTGATGAGATGGGAAATGACATCATCCCCCAGCGCAAACTTGAATGAGTTTCTCATAGCCACTGTCGGATGAAAAACATAGCTGCTCACTTGGATATGTGCTCTGAGATGACAAAAATAGCTGTTCACTAGGATATGTATGCTCTGAGATGACAAAAATAGCTGTTCACTAGGATATGCTCTGAGATGACAAAAACAGCTGTTCACTAGGATAGGCTCTTTAGGTACCTTCTGCACTTTCAGACTGGTAATGTATCTCTTCATATAGTAGGCATCCTTCAGTCTCGGAAGACTATGGAGTTGAGCTCAAGGCTCTAGAACGCAATGCCTGGGTAATTAAGTATGGAAGGCAAGCTGTTACCCATGCAGCAGAACCCCCCTCTCCACGTCGCTGGAATGGTCCATTGGAAAGGCAATCACATACGCATGGTTCCAGTGCCGTCGCAGGAGCCGCCAGAACGTTGCCATATACAGCCCCTAACCGCCCTGTGGACTCCCAACTCCCCGATTTTTCCTCAGGGATGGTGTCAAACATGACACCTGTGTGCATGCTGGTTTTTTATTTTGTTGTCATCCGCTCCTTGGTTCAGCCAGCCTGATAATTATAGTGGTTGACCGTATTTGGGTTTGTCATCATCAATGCTGGTTTTGTTTGAGATGGCAGCAGTCCTGACATGGGTTTTTTTGTCTGACGTGTCACAGCACGCAAATCCAGCATAACTCAGTCAAGGGTCCAGTGCCCAGTGCTAAAATTAGTGCTCCCTTCCTTTTACCAAGTGCGATCAGTTCCTGCTTTAATTTGCACAAGCTGGGCTGGGATGGAATAGATAGATGGAATAGATAGCAGCTGAGAGTAGCTGAAAGTGGGGGAAACTGACAGCTGTGGTGTTGTCAGTTCTGACATGGTCCTGAAGGTCAGTTGATCTATAAACAAACTATAATGATGAAATAACAAAAATTATTATCTACAAGAAACAAAGTTATTGTGTTCTTTGCTGTGTATATTATTATGAAACACAAATGCTGTTATGTGTAATCAGAAAGCAGCCTGATTCAAGTTATACTTGCAGAAAAAAGAAAAAGATTTGGGACTTAAACAAAATTATTGACCTATTATTCAATAGGTGGTTGTAGTACTGACCATCTCAAAGCCTCAATGGTGTCACCATACAAAACTAGCAGACAGGTCCCTCATCAATTAAGTAATAACCACAATTGATAATGGATAAGAAACGCATCCACATTCAAATCAAATGAATAATAGGGCAGACTTGTTTAGGGAATGAGTCTCTTTATCAGTTTCCCAGGTGCCAAGCCCAAATCATACATCAACAGTGGTGATGAAAGACATTGGCACACACACATGCATGTGTTACACAACCTTTATTAGTAAGTAAAAAACCTCTAATTTCTCTCTCCTAGTCATGGTAGATAATTTCACACGACCAGGTGAAAATTCTGGGTGATATTGCCATCATCAGCTATCTATCGTGTGTCCATTTTGTTGGTACCAGATGTACTTACTGTCTCACCCTCGTTGTGAGGGCCATCTGGTTGGTATTATCAGTAATGAGTGAGTATCTATCCCCTCATTCTCTGTGTGAAGATATCACCATGGTCACTCAGAGAAAAGCAGATCATGACAATGTGAGGAACATTCTGATCATATCCTTATTCACACACACACACACACACACACACACAACAGCTTAACTAGAAATGTGTCAACAGTAACGTTTACCAAGCAACACACCATGTCCTGGAGCCAGTCTCCACTGAGGCTGTGGGTGGGAGGACTTCCCTCTCTCTGCCAAGGTGACACTTTCAGAACACATACAGACAGCGAGTGCTACTTGCAGAACAGATGCATACATTGCTGTTGCTAAACACAACAGATGGATGGATCAGTTTTAAGACGCAGCACTGATACCCTGTGGTGGTGGAAATGTGGATTGATAAGTCCTGTACTGACACCCCCAGGTAACAGCTTTGTAAAGGAGCCGACAGACTTGGCCCTCTTGAAGCGAAGGGCCAGGATGGTCAGGGCAAAACAGACCCCAAAAAGGATTGCTGTCACCCTGTATGTCTTGAGTAGTGGCTTGAGGCGTCGGGTTCAACTTGCCTGTGTGGGATAGGTCCTGCTCTATCTCAAAACGGACAGCTTGCATCCTCTAGCCAATCTTTCTTCTTCTTCTTCTTTTCGTTCCTCGGCTAGAGCTCCGAGGTTCACCAATGGTGAGATTTTGCGTATGCGACCG
>JAUZNI010516676.1:0-10345 GCA_034780235.1 Concholepas concholepas | reverse complement strand
AACAGCAACAAAAACAACAACAAAAAAAGAATCCTACAAAAACTAAAACCAAGCTTAAAAAACCCCCAACCAAACAAAAACAAAGCATCCCCCCCATTACATAGACCTGAATAAGTCAGGGTATTTTGTCACGTAAATTAGTTGTTCCTCATTTTTTTTCTTTACACATATTTGTATGCACACACATACACTTTAATCCTCGCCGGATGGTGTGGGTCCAGGTGGATCCATTAAGGTATTTAAATGCCGATATCTCACGTATTTGTTGATGTTTTTGAATGAAATTTTAGATATGCTCTAAACATCTATAGTCCCTCCTCGTCCTAAAATTTAAAAACGTAGGTCAAAATTCTAAAAAGTTATCAAAGGTGATTTTTTAACTACACACAGAAGGCGGTGGGTCTGTGTGGACCCATGGCTCGCAAAGAGGGAAAACAGGTGTTTACCCCTCCGCGGACAGTGTGGGTGGGTGTGGGCCCATGGCTTGCAAAGAAGGAAAATTGTAACCTATCTGCAGAGGGCCACCATGGGGAGGTCTGTAGGATCTCCTCTTTGCATGCTGCAGAGAGAGACTGGAACTGAAGCTGGCACTTCTTTTTGGAGGGCTAAACTGAAAGTAGGAAGTTCTCAGGAAGCGTTTTTTCCTGCGTTCTCTCCCTGCTACTTGTGTCATTGGCACAAACTTCATGGACACTGAACAGTCACTCTGATGCCGTAATGGACAGGCCCAACATATTCGATTGTGACGATGTTGAGGTGGAGGCCTTGACTGGCTTGTTGCTTTTTGGGGGGAGAGGGGGGGTGTCAAAAAGCAGAAAATGCTTTCCACCAGCGAAATTGGGGATCAGGAAGATGGGGTCAGTCACGCAAGAGCAGCCATGAGTAGGGACAGATTCAAAACCCTCATTTGTTGTCTGAGATTTGATGACAAATCCACAAGACCAAACAGAAGAGCAATAGATGCATGTGTCCCTTTCAGAGACGTGGGAGGATTTCAACAAAAACCTTAGTACCTATTACTTTGCTGGGCCCCTTCTAACTGTGGATGAGCAGCTTGTGCCTTTTAGAGGCAGGTGCAACTTCATCCAATGCCTACCTAACAAGCCTGATCACTATGGGATAAAAGTCTTCTGGGTTGCTGACTCCGTCAACAATTTCCCTCTCTTGGGAATCCCATACATTGGCCGGCCGTTTGGCCAGGCCAGACAGGTCAATCTGGAAAGAAACAGTCATAGGGACAGTCAGATCCAACAAAAGGCTTCTACCATACCCTTCTTAGATAAGTAGAGATTGATATGTTTCAAAAATGTTCTTTTTGGTTTGTATTCAGGGGTACAAAGTGAACTTTCTCAAAAAGTAATCAGAATCACACATGGAAATGCTGTTTGATAGATTTCAAAAGTAGACACACTGAATTTCTAATCATATCAAATTTGTATGCTTTTAACATTTTATACAAGTATGTTGAATTTTTAAGACATGGTCCGAATCGTTCATTGCAGCATGTTGGAAAGGACAATTCTATCACAACTCCAGGAGTTAAAATGTGAATAGTATCTCTGTTTTTGTACTTGAAAAAAGTGTTGTTTTAAGCCATGCAGATGTACAGGTTATCCTTATGGGAATGCCTTGAAGGTTGTTCAGATGTATATAAAACTTATCTTTTTGTGTGATATTGTACAAAATATTTTGTAAATAATATTATCACTTTATATCTTTTTTATAAAATTTTGCATCTTTGTGAAAAGAAACTGAATGGAAACTAATCATTCTGCTTCAAGTGAAACTTCTTCTTTTCGTTCCTCGGCTAGAGCTCCGAGGTTCACCAATGGTGAGATTTTGCGTATGCGACCGTTTTTCTCCCACCATTTAGGTAGCTACATTCCAACTTAGGGGATAAGAGTTAGTTCAATAGGGGCAGAGACTCACGCAAAGAAAAACTGTCCCTTTTGAATGTTGCAAGCCAGTTTTTAGCCTGTTTCTGTGATGAAGAATTTCATTTAGTGTTCAATTATCAGATCACACAAGGCCTACCAGGAGGTTGAAGTTTGATTGTGGTTGTTGTGAGCAAGTTGTTGATGTGACGTCACTAGACCGCTAGTTTTTAGCTGTGAGTGTTCCTCTAACACTAACGAGGCCAAATAGGGAGGAAAAGTGATTGCCACCGGCAGGCCAAGGGAAGACACCTGAGTCCGCTCAACCATGACTTGCTGGCAGCAATCACGATCAAACTTCAACCTTTAGGTGGGTATCATTTAATTTGTTAACTGTTGCTCACAAGCCATTGGCTGAGCCACCTTGTGTGGAATTTTTAGCGACGATGAACACAAACAAGTACATACGTAGGGATGGGGAGAATGATTTTCTATAGAGTTCTAACATAATTACAAATGCTGTACAAATACAATACAACAGTCGTGCTAAGAATGCTTTTATAATTTGTAACACTTCAGTTGGCCTGTGTGAATGTTACAGAAAAACAGCCAGGAATTTCAACCCACCCATGTGTAAAGCGAGCAAAATCACCATCGCTGAGGTGGAGGAGATTGTAGAGGTTGGACAGATCCCTGCCGAGGATGTCCATGTCCCACACATCTACGTCCACCGAGTCATCAAAGGGCCCAAATATGAAAAGAGGATAGAGGTAATGGGTACAGTTCTATGGGCTTTTCAATCAGTGTATTCAGTATTGATTCTGGGCTGTAGGATTAAGGGATTCCTGCATTTTTTATCATCTTCTTGCAAAAATTTCAAGTAATGTGAAAGGAAATAAAAAGCCGCATCGCTGAGCAATGGGTGCGCCATTGCAGCTGTCATGTGTGTAGGTCTTAACTTGCAGTTAACCAGGCATCATATCTGTTGATATCTCTGATTGGCTAAAGGCTTTATCTTTGACCAAACACTGTTTCGGTGTTATGAGGGAGCTATTTGTAGGTTAGCTATGGTGGAACTGACCATAGTATGTGACTTTATAAAAGTGAATAAGTCATGAGGCAGTTATTTTTAGCCCTGGCAGAACTTCTTTTGAAACGAAGGCACCGCAGTATCTGCAGAGAAGTGAAAAATCAGTTTTCTTGTATTGGTTTATCTGTATGCAGCTGTTTTTGCTGCATTCTAGTCTACATGTCAGCAGAAGAGGCCACAGAAAGTCTTTAAACAAACTTTCAAAATCAGTTTCAGCTGGGGTTTGTCCTACTGGACCCCCCTCTCTGGATCCCATCAGGGCCCAGGCTGTCCCTGGACCCCAGCCTTTTTTTAGCCTCTGTACTCCCCAAGCACTTCTGGCAATTTCTATCTACACACACACACACACACACACTCACACTCGCCCAAAATCACTTGAAAGTGAAAACATTGAATTAAAGAACAAACACACACACACACGCACGCACGCACGCACGCACGCGTGCGCACACACACACACACACACAAACACACACACACACAAACACGCGCGCGCGTGTACATGTAGCCACACATTTACGTAAGACTTTTTTTTTTTTTTAAAAGAGTTACGTTTTCTTAGATACAAATGGAAGAGTTGCTTCCCTTATTGTTGTTCTTCCTAACACATACGTTGGTTCCTGTTCTTTCTATTCTGAATGATTAAAACATCAGAAATCTACAGATTCGGCTTCAGTTTGTAGGACAGTTTGGAGAGCACTAACACACACACACACACACACACACACACACACAAACACACACCTCTCCATTTTTCTGTTTGTCTTTTTATTTCACAGTTTCTTTGTCATTACCAATCTGTCTGTCTCTTCCCCTTTATCTTGATCTGTCTAACTTGCACCTCCTGGATCTGACTTTAAAAAAAAACCCCAAACCCCAAAACAACCCAATCAGTGATTTTTGTTTTGCTCCTTGGCTAGCACTGCAAGGTTCACCAGTAGTGAGATTTTGTGTATGCAACGGTTTTTACCCATCATGAAGGCAGCCATTTTCCAACTTCGGGGAATCAGTGATAATAGAGTTGCTTTCATTCAGCAATCATTTCCTATCATGTGTAAGTCAACCATTCCAAACAGAAACAAGTTTATTGATTTCTGATAGATCAGCACTGGCTGCCATTGTTCTCATTATTGATTTTGGATCATACGGCACAGCACAGTTACTGGCTTTTTCTGTACAGATTGTATAAGAGGAACAAAAGAGCCAGAGAAAATCCTCAGAGAAACTGGTTCCTTTCTTCCAGTGGCTGTTGTGGTGTGAAGTTAGTTAGTGTTTTACAAGGCAGAGAAGGAGGCTGTAGATGATTTTGTCTGCAACAGAACCAGTTATGGTTACTTTTCCTATCAGAGTCAGTGGCTGTTTTTACAGAAATTGTTAACAGTTGTTAATCTTACTAATGTGGAAACATAATTTGGTAGCAGGTCAGACTGATGTGCAGTCACAGTCTCTATATAGCAAATACATGTCGTTTATAGACTTTTGAAACTAACATAGATTTTGTCAGGGCACAAGATTTTATGATCAGTGTCAGTTAGTGAGTGGCTTCATCACAAGAATGTGCCATTGCTTCTTGTGGAAAAAGGCTTTATTACTGTGATCACTCTTACCTCAGTTTATATCAAACTTGTTAAGATAAAAGTTTGTCGTTAGAACATACATAAAAATGTTGATTAGGAAGATGGAAAGAACTCTGTATTCAGGAAAGTATTAGAAAAAAAGTGACTGTCACATTTACACAGATGTCATAGAAAGTAAAATCTTTTCTTTATTTTGTATTTTCACAGTTGTTGTTTTAAAGTATGGGGAGTTTTTGCTTTGATCTGTTTTCACTCAGCTAACGAAAGAGTGTTTTCTATGATTACAGGACACAGTGAAGACATGGGAGCAGTATGAAGGGGAGAAAGCCTCACTGCTGCAGTACCTGAAGAAAGCAGAAGCTGAACTAGAAAAACCACAGGAAACTCTGGCCCAAGAGACTGCCCAGAAGGAGTTCCAATCAAAACAGGTACCCTGATCTGTTTTCTTCCCAGTTAAACTTAAAGAAGAGGAATTATTGAAGAAATGTTGTGACGAGTATAAACTCTTTGGAGGAATTTAGAAAGAAATTACCATATTGATTATCTGAATGTTTTTAATAATTGAGCTTTGATGAATGGTTAGTTGAAGGTTTTAATGTAAGTGTCAGTAGTTTCTAGGTTTATATTTGAATGTTAATTTTCAGTGAAGTAGCATCACTGATTTACATGGCTTCCTTTGCTGGCCATGCTGTAAGTGACATGAATGAAAGAAGGAAAGGATACAACTTTACACTTGCCTTTTGTCGCTACTGCCAAAGAAAAGAAAAATAATGTAAGAAAGTTTATTTTCAACATGATAACATGTTCTTTAGGTTCTTTCTCCTTCAAAGTATTGTATAATGTTTGTATTTAAAAATAGTTTTTGGATCAGGTACAATATCAGATGTAATCACGTATATGTTTCAACCAGAAGATGGCAGGGTTCATTTAGAACAAAATTGATGATTAAAAAGATGCCATGCCAAACATATCACCACCTAGTAAAATGAAAGCTGTGTATTTTTCATGTGTCACTTGTGTATGTACTAGGAGCTGCAGTCCACACTAAAGTCACTAAGAGGCAGTGTTGGTCAGATGACCAAGCTGAATGCCATGCTGTGTGAGGGTGCCAGTCGTGAGCGTCAGGGGCCCCTGAAGGGGGAGATGGCAGACGTTGACAGACGTCTGGACAGTGTGGATGATCGGCTGAATGCAAAACTGGCAGACCTGGAGATGGCCATCTCCAAATGGAACGAGTACTACAAACGCCTCAACAACTTCTGTGACTGGCTGAACGAGGAGGAGGCCAAGCTGACTGAAGTGCTGGAGAACAAGCAGGACACTCCCGATGAACAGCTGAGGAAGTCTGAGGTAAGGTTGAATTTTGGTGTGGAAATATATCACCAGTACAAACTCCTGATTTGGCGTGAGCAATTTTTGTATTTTGTGTTTGTTGTACAGTTCTGTTTCAGAGAGAAATGAGAAACTGTAAATGACATATTCTTCTGCCTTTTTGTGAGGAATAGCTTACAGCATGTATTTTGTACGGTTTGAGTATCTTTTTATTTTTCTTTGACTGTTTGATGTGAAGAAGTTTTTATCATTCTGTAGCTAGAAAAGAAACATCCCTCCTTCTTTAGTTTTCTCACCATCTGTATAGTTTGTAGTACTTATAACCATCACTTTTTATACACATGTTTGAGTCTCTGTCATGAATGAGTATTAACTGACATTCTCTCGATTTTTTGTTCACAGGAAATCTCAAACCAGGTCCTGGAGAATCAGATCACCTTGGAAAACCTGGAGAAAGACGCCAAAGGCCTCACTCAGAACTTCCGCTCCAGAGAAACGGCAGCGCTGAAATCCAAGCTGACCAGTGTGCGGAGACAGTGGGAGGGGCTGTGCAGCAGAGCCAAAGATCGCAGCACAGCGCTGTCTGGCAATGTGGCACACTGGCAGCGATACCAGACCCTGCATGAGCAGCTGATGCCCTGGATTGAGAAGGCGGAGAAGTACTGTGCTACTGATCTGCCCAAGTGTTCTTCTTTGGAGGAGGCCAAGGATCTGTATGACCTGCATCAGGTAGTGTGTGTGTGTGTGTGTGTGTGTTTATAGGCAGGCATATGGGTGTGCATATATGCGTATGTACATGCATCTCAAAATGAACATATTCCACTTATTCCGAGACCGAAATTTGAGGGATTTTATTTTTTCACAAAACAATTTTCTCATCAAATATCAGAGTTTTATTATTTTTATTGTTATTAACGTGTTTTTTTGGTATAAATCTGACAAGTTCACCATACACTTCAGTGATTCTTTTTTGTGCAAAAAACACTAGACACAGAGTTCACAATGATAAATTATTATTTTTTTGTACAAATTCAACAAATTTGCAGTAAAAGTTTTGCCAAAAACCTGAAGCACAGAGTTCACATATAATGATGACATCTTTAATAATTCCTTTACATGTCTATATTTTCAGGCTTTCCTGCGAGAATGTGAAGAAAACCTGCCCATTTTTGACAAGATGAGTACAGAGGCGGGCTACCTGATGGACCAACCCAACATGGCCCGTGATCTAGAGAGCATACAGAAACGCTGGTCCGGTATCATCTCTTCCTCCGAAGATCGCTCCAATCGTCTGGAGAAGATGCTGGGAGCCTGGTCAGCCTACACCAATGAGCTGGAGAACTTCCAGGACAACCTGGACCGGCTGCAGAGTCGCCTGGCATCAGACCCCAATGTGGGCACCACTGATGTGCAGGTGCTGGAGCATGAGCTGGCCCTGGCCAAGGTGAGTACCAGTCTGCTTCCTAATATGTATGAGGGAAAGATGTTCGGGAAAAAATGAAATCATCACTTCATGAACAATTGTATAGTTTGGAGAGAAGTGTATTTTCTGTGTGGAATAAAGTGATTTATGCAAACACTGAGTGACAGGAAAATTTGTTTTTTCCCCCTTTGTTTTTCATAGAAGGAGTCTGAAGTTTAGTAAATATGAGCAATAGATAGACTTAAGCAACTGGTAATTAGTCTCTTTACTCTGCCACTTTAAGTAAGTAAAAGATCCCCAAAACAGAAATATTAATGATTAACTGTTCAAGTGAAAATAACCAAAGCTAGAAAATATTGTTCTTGTATTAATGTTTTCCTGTTTTAATTTTTTTTTAAACCAAAAAACCTGTCATACAGTTTCTTGATTCTTTTTTGTCTATGATAGTCATAACAATGACAGATGTTTCCAGATGATGCGGATCAAGTTTATCAGAATACTTAGTAAAATCCTCCTATGATTGTGCAGACCCTGCAGGAAGAAGTACGCAGTCAGCAGCCCCATCTGAATGCCCTGCAGCGTCAGTTTGAGCAGTTGGCTCCCTATGCCAGTCCTGAAGGTCTGCAGGTCTTGAAATCCAAGCAGGACTCTGTGCGCGGTAGTTTTGATGATGCCAGTGCTTCTGTGGCTGAGAGACAGCGAACCCTTGCATCAGCACTGCAGCACCGCCGTGACTTCTATGGTCGTCTGAACGACATGGAGAAGTGGGTGAAGAAGATGCAGAGAAAGCTGGATTCTGGCAGTGAGATCTACTCTGATGAAGTTGGAGACACGCTTGCCAAACTCATGGTAATTTACAGACCCATATTTCTGTTAACGCATTTTGATGAAGATGATGTTGAGTGATACTTTTGTTTTTGATTCATTTGTCGTTTTTTGTTGTTTTTATTACTTTTTTCATATTATGTTTGAATTTTCAACAAGGTACATAAATAAAAACTTTCATTTTCAAATGAAAAAGGCATACTACTTAAAACAGAGGGATTCTTACTTTACCTATTCAGCTAGCATATAGAAAGATAAAAGGTACAGAAAATCTAGCTGATGAGTTAAGTATTTTTAAGAGATTAGTTCGATATAATTTTCCAGGATATGTTATTTAGAACTGATGCCATTTGTGAGTTTAGGTATCAAACTTTAATATTTATCAAAAATGTCCATTTCTCATATTATTAAAAAAAAAAACCAATAAGAAAGTTAACTGAAGGATTGCAAGACAGCTTAACTAACAGAAAACAACTACTCTGTGCAAATAAGTTGAGACATTCATTGTGATGCTTTTTTCCTTTCTTCTAACTGGCTTAAAAAAAACAACTCATTATGGGGAATAGCTAGTGAAAAAGATTGCAAAGTTCTGCTGGAAATTTCTGTTCGGACAAAGAATAATACAGCATCATGAAATAATTAATGCAATATCCTGTCATTTCCAGGCCTTGAGGAAAGAGTGTGGGGAACAGGACCCAGCCTTCCAAGCTCTGCAGCAGGAGTTCAAGGACCTGATCCAGAACTGCAGTGAGGAGGAGCGGGACGTTCTGATGGACCGCTTCGACAAGCTTCTGGATGGCTACACCCGCATGGAAGACCTGATAGGGGAAAGAGAGGACCTGTGTCAGCAGTGGAACCAGTACAGTGACACTCACAAGGCTGCTCAAACCAAGCTGAAGAGCCTGCAGGCACGACTAGCTGCTCCTGACATCAAGGAAGATGAGGTAGGTTTGCACAGAGACCGCTTATATCCTGTAAGTCTTTTGGAAGAGAAGGCCATTTGTACCAGTAGGAGGATGACAAAATTTACAAAATTGTATACACATGGGAACTGGATGTAAAAGCACATAAGTGCTTATTCCATTAGCGTCAAATAAAAGAATAAAAAAAAGTCTTAGGAACTCCTGAATGTATTAGCCATTGGACATTCATGGCCTGAAAGTTGCTGTTAGTATTTTGTAATTGATTTTGGTCATGAACAGTTCACGTGTTGTGAAACAAGAAAGGTTATGTTCTGATGTGATAACTTTGGAAGCCACAGATCATGCAGACTTTATTATTGCTAAATTATGAATGTTTATTTGTGTGTTAGTTATGAAAAAAGGCATGCCATATTAGTCATGAAAGGTTATTATTCTGCAAGTCATCAGAGGTTTGCATTCTAAGCTGAAGGAGGTTTATGTCTTTGTAGTTGTGGAAAGTTTATATGTCGTTTTTGTGTTTGTTTGTTCTATGCATTTTTTCCATTATATATGCTTTGCTAAAATATCAAAAGTTTTTTAACTTATAAATCAAGGAACAGAAAGTTTTGGGTATATATACCAAAGTATTCAACAAATTGCTGCTGTGGGTTTTTTGTGTGTATGGGTTTTATTTAATGATAGTGAATTTTATGACATGTTCTTTCTAATGATTTTTTTCCACATCAGTATCATTGCTTGATAGGTTTTTCTGTCATATCTTTCATTTTTTATTATTATTTTTTATTATTAATAATTTTCATGGACTGATGATTAGATGTGAAAAAAAGCAATGATGTGTGGTCATTCCTTTCTCACAATAGAAAATATTTGTTTGTTCTTGCTGATTTTCATACTACAAATATTCATTCATTTACTGCCTGAAAACAATTTATATACTAGTAGTATCATATTCAGAACATTGTCAAAGACTGAAAAGAAACCAAAAGGTTGATATTGATATGATATTGATATGACATGTGATGTGCAGGTGGCGAAGATCCTGGCAGAAATTGCTGACCTGAAGAAGACACTGAGCCCATGGAACCAGGAGGCAGAGGCCTTGGATGAGAAGATGTCCTCAGCACAGATGGTGATCAAAGATAGGGCTTCACAGAGATCCCTCCACTTTGGGTCTGAACTACAGGTAATAGCAGGGATGTGGGTGTGTTGGTGTGTGTGTGGGGGGGGGGGGGTGGGCGGGTGGGTGGTTATATGGCTATGATTTTGTTTGCGTGTTTGCGTGCGTGCGTGCGTGGGTGTTC
>JAUZNI010516675.1:0-15691 GCA_034780235.1 Concholepas concholepas | reverse complement strand
TAAGAATGGGTTGAGTGCAAGCGCTTTGATTTGTCTTTGCAAGATATAGTGCTATATAAATTCCATTTATTATTATTTATTATCATATGAGATGCTTCTGGAGACTCCTTGGCATCTCCTACAAAGACCACATAAGCAACGAAGACGTGCATAACAGAATCCATCAAACCATTGGACCCTATGTAAGCCTTCTAGCAATCGTAAAGAAGCGTAAACTTAAATGGCATAGGCATGTCACAAGGTCAAAAGGACTTGCAAGGACAATACTGCAAGGCATTGTCCAAGGAGGAAGAAAAGGAGGCAGACCAGGGAGGAGATGGGAGGACATCAGCAAATGGACATGCCTAAAACTCAACAAAACCCTGAGAAAGGCAGAACAGAGAGAAGAATGGAGGGACCTGGTTGTGAAGTCTTCAGGGGTGCCCCAACAGTTGCCAGACTATGGAATAGATAGATAGACAGTGACTTTTAAGTAATGGACCCTTGTTCTAAAATACAGTTTATTCTTTAACTATAAAATTAAACTAAATTTACAAAAGAAATTTGCAGTTCAATTAAAATTATTACAAGCCTATTGAGAAAAAGGAGGAAGTTACATTGAGTACTGGCATGCAATCAATCTGAAGACTAAGACTTACAGGGAGGGTCAGCTCAGTTTACTATTACTACAAGCAACATGACCGAGGGAATGTAACTTCCTCCTTTTTCTCAATAATTTCAGTTAAACTGCAACTTCTTTGGGTAAGTCTAGTTTGATATTATAATTGTCACTCGCCTATTGCTCAAGGCAGATTAAGTTACATGGAGGTTTTAGAGCAGAGGAAGGATAGTGGCCCATCATTGTAAAATATATTAATAGTCACCACTTCATTGACAGCAATAATAAACAATGAGGTTTATTCAATTTTGCTATGCATGCATGATACAGCTGTTTCCCATGCTTTCACATTTATTTGACCATGCAGATCATTTGTTTACAAGCCATCTGGAGCACTAGTGGAGTGTGGGGTACATTTCACAATGTCAATACTGTACAGGTAAGCACATTTACCTGGCGTGCAAAAGTCTGACCACCAATGGGGGCCCATGCAGTTGTGTGTCACCTATGAACAACTGCTGTTCATCATTACCTCTGAGAATTATTGTTTCTTTTTCATTTTTCATTTTCATACCACTTTAGGTCACGGCAGATTTCACTGCATGAAATTTGGGCTGCTCTCCCCGGGGAGAGCATGTCGCCACAAAAGCAGCGCCACCCATTTTTTTTTTTTTTTCCTGTCTGCAACTGTATTTGTTTCCCTATCAGAGTGGCCTTTTTCTACAGAATTTTGCCAGGGACAACTACCTTGTTGCTGTGGATTCTTTTATGTGCGCTAAATAACCATGTGTAACGCACGGGACCTTGATTTATTGTCTCATCCGAAAGACTAGCACCCAGACCACCACTCATGTTACCTGCATGTACTGATTCCGGTGGTTGACTAGGCACAGATGTTCATTCTCTGAAATTTCTCTAATTTCCACTGGTTCTGTGTAAACACCTCGCCTTCTTTTCACCTTCCCCTATCCCATACTCCTGCGGACCGTGGGGGCACCAATGAAGATTTTGCAACCAGCTTCTTCCACTCCCCATGGTCCTCTGCTTTCTATAGCAAACCATTCGACCTAAGGCCAGTTCACTCTCTGATGTTATCTTCCCAGCATTGTCTGTCTGCCTCTTTGGCTCCCTCCTTGTACTGTTCCCTGTAGGACAGTCTTGGCCAGTCCAGATGTTCGTGTGATGTGCCCATACCATTTTAGTTTGTGTTTTATCACTGAAGTCAGGACCTCTTTGTATGGTCCAATGGTGTTTTTGATTCTGGTTTTCACTTCCTCGTTAGTGATGTGGTCCCTGTATAAAATACCAAGGAGTTTGCGAAAGCATCTCATCTCCATTGCCTGTACCTTTTTCTCAATGTTTGCTGTTATGGTTTACGTTTCACATGCGTTAAAAAATATGGACATGATCAGGGAACGCATCAGTCTGATCTTGAAGCTGATGGCGATGTTCTTGTCGTTCCAAAGAACTTTCAGTTTTATCGTTGCAACTGTGATCTGGGCTATCCTGGAGAGATTTTCAGGTTTTGATCCTTCATCTGATACTATAGCTCCCAGCTATTTGCAGCTATGGATGGCCTCAATTTTCTTATCTATAAATATTTCAGTGCTGATGCCATTGGCACAATTTGTCATCAGCTGGGTTTTCTCTGCACTGATCTGTATGTCATATGTGTTTTACCAGGCTGACTAGCTCTTGCTCTTCTCCAGCTAGGCTGTTGATGTCATCAGTAAAACGTAAGTTTGTGATTGTCCTGCCTCCAATGCTGACTGTTCCCTCATGATACTCATGTGCGTCATCCACTATTCTCTCTAAGAAGGTGTTGAACAGGGATCCTTGGTGTACTCCAATTGTGGATCGGAACCAATCTCCTATGTTTCTGTCATAGTAGACTGCGCTGCTTGCTTTGTTGTAGAGGCATTCTATGGTTCTGATCAGGTTGGCATTGATGTTATACAGCCTCATGGTTGCCCTGAGAGATGAATGCCAGACTCTGTCAAATGCCTTCTTAAAGTCTACAAAGACGTGGTAAAGATCTTGGTGTTGCAAGTATTTCTCATAGAGCATTCTAAGGTCGAAAAATTCTTCTGTTGTGCTCTGTCCTGCTCTAAAACCAGCCTGCTCTTCTTTGATCATCTCCTCAGCTTGAGGCTTTAGTCTTTTCAGGAGGATTCTTAGCATGACGCTACTTGAATGGCTGATCAGGCAGATGGTACAGTAGTTTTGGCATAGTTGTAAGTTGCCTTTCTTTGGGAGAGTGATAATCAGGGATTGTGTCCAAGGTGTTGGCCACTCCCCTGTCTGCCAGATCTTATTGCAGATGGTCATTAACACCTGTATCAAAAGTTCAACACACAGTAAGTCTTACTTTCATACAATTTTACATCCCTTGTGTTCCAAGAGTACAATGTATGACCTTTATGCCCAGTGAATGACACGAGCAGCATGCAAGTTTTCAAAATCAGTTCTTTTAGAGTCAGTTAAGCTCATGGGGTCACACAAACCAGATATTTGAATACAACGTCAATGCCTCAAGTGTAACTATATTTCAGCACAGAGGGTCTGCTTTCAAATGCTCCTTTCACATGCTTACAGACAACAGGGTGGCTACCTACTGAATACATCCACTTTGTAAGGATAAATATGCAGAGAGAGCACTGCATGCAAGTGACTAGCACTGTAGCTAGAACTATTCCATATTTTTTGTAACATCAAGCTACATGAGTCAGAATGGCTTGTTTCCATATGGTTTATACATATTACAGCCATTGTATTATCAATCATAATGCAAACATGCTTCCGACAAACCTGGGTACAAAAGTCCTTTAATGAAAATATTGCAACTTTTAGTTCAAGATATATACAATTCTCTTTCTTCCGGAAGCCATTCCCTACCAGATCTGGTTTGTTAACATACACAATCCCGCCCAATATCTGACACATCAGAGGTCAGAGCGATGTCCAGCTCTGTTTGTGGATGACATTGTAAGCTGATTCAGTATTACTGATCCACCAATACAACTCCGCTTTTGCTTGAAATGATAATGTCAGTGCCTGTTAAAATTCCCTCCATTCCCTAACAGAGCAGCTTTCTTTTCAGCCTCCAACTGTCTGTAATGCAAAGGGCCATACGTTATTGCGGGAAAGGAGACAACTGTTTTCCGAATGACTCTTGCCAATTCCCGAATGGTTATCATCTCTCTCACTTAACAATTTTGAGACAGCAAGCAATCATGTCTGTTATCCTCTCAAGGGTCAAGATCACTGTCATTGATTCTGAATCAATGATCACACCAAGGTACTGAATACAGCGTGTTGGTTCCAACACTGCCGAATGATGTTTACCAACATAGAATGATTTTTCAATTTTTATTGCTGGTATAACAAAATCTGAACCTGTTTCTGGATCATGCAGGCATGATCCATCTGTATAGATTTGTAAATGATGAAAGTACTTATGATGAATGTGAGATTGTACATCAGAAACCATAATATTCAGATCCTCATTCTTTTTACATTTGTTACCTCTTTGTCGAAGTGCGCACTATTCATCTCCCACAATGGCCAAGATAAGATTGCCTCTTGTTTGTCCATTCTCTGTTGATTGACATTAGAGTTATCGACAAGATCAGACATATATGTATTAATGGGCATTAAAAAAGATATATCTTTTGCTCTTTTAGGAAACTGTCTCCTGACTTTACATCTACTTGTTCCTCATCAGATTTATTACTAAGGTTCTGATAATCCTAACAACACTTATTCTAGATGGAGGAATGAGAGTGGTAAGTGACAATCTGTGAAGGCTCCGTGGGGAGGAGGAAGGGGGGTTAGATGTTTCCTTTTGAATAAAAAAGAATTGCTTGCAAAATATGTGAGGTTGGTAGAGACAGAAAACAGTATCTATGAAATGCATCGGTACTGAAATACCCACATTATTCAAACTGTGTTGTCAAGACAAGCATCCGGCAAAGGTAAAGCAAATGTCTTCTCTTACATCACCCTAAGAAACAAAGAAGCAAAAAAATCTTACCGTCCTGAAGTCTTTGATGCTCAGTCTTTTATCCCAAATGTTCAGCTCTACTTTGATCTCTTGGTTGTTCCCAGGCCTTCCTGTTGAGATAAAATCTCCCTTGACTGCTGCCAGTAGTTCAGGAAAGTGCTTTTCCTTTGAATTGCAGAATCTGCATACGAAGAAGAAGCTAAAGGTGCTTGTTTTGATGATGATATGGGGAGTTTTCTGTCCTTCAGTACCGCCCACTTGGTATGAGTGCATGATATAGTCTGTGATTTTCTCCTTGATAAAAGTGCCATCTTCATTCATAGACACATGGTACACATTGATCGTGTTCGAGTTCTCCAGTGGCAAATGAGGCAGATATATTGAAACAGGTTTCAGAAATTGCAATGGTTGCATTAGCTTGAATTCAACAAGAGGGCTCACAATTTCTTCATCATCATCCAGGTGAAAGGTGCTGTGGATGCAATCAAAATCGGTGCAAACTGCTGCTTTGATATGTGTCTCTTCAACAGGAATGGCCCCAGGTGGAACTTTTAGAATTATATCAGAATTCATCAGTTGAAATATACCACCTTCCTTTGAGTGTACACAAAATTGTTCTTGCCTTTTTAATCTCAAGACAAGAGACGTTCCTGTTAGCTTTTCTACTGGAGACTGGTCGTCACTGTCCATACTGGATGCAGTTGAGTCATCTGATGATTCTTCACAGACAATCTCCCTCAACTGCGCATGGAATGTTTTCTGTCTGTCGTATTCTGGAACACACGTAGAAACAGATAATTGAAATGAAAACTGTTTTTAAAAAATGCACATAAAAAGAAAAAATGGCTCAGCTAGATTCTGTTCCCGTTGCCCCACACAGTATATATGAATGCATTGTAAACTTAGTGACAATGCTGAAAACAAAGTAAAACGCTTCTTTGAAAATAGAACCCCATCCTATAAATGAAAATGGCAGATTCCGCAGAAAACCCCCAGCTAGATGGCTTTTTTTTAACAGTGCATATCTAGAATGAAGCACTTCTTTTTAATCGAAATCCCAAGGCCCAGTCTATGAGCTCTTATTTCAAAATTATCTTCTCCTGAAAAAACACAGGTCATGTGAGACCTCAAGTGGGTGACTCAATCTAGTTCTGCGACTGACCTAATACTGTTTTTAGTAGGGGGCTTAGCAGGTGGTGTCCTACGTATTTTAGCTCAGAAAAGTCACCACTTAACTCCACCAAAGTGACCCTGCAGTAGTGCAGGACCCCTGTTGCCTGTGGCCCCATGTTGGCTCAACATTGACAGGCTCCTTGTGGACTTCCCAGCCTGAGGATGTGTGATGATGACTCTGGGTGTTGATGGGGAAGAGATATTGAAATAAATAGCATGAGAACAGAAAGACAGGAATGTCATAGAAGATGAGGCAGCAAAAAATGATGTTATCCATATGAACTACTTTTGTTTGTTTATCACATGCAGGGCATTTATTGACTGGGTAAAGCATGGTATTTATACCATGCCAAACTCACAAGTGTCTTACCTGCAGTCACACCTTTTATTTAAAGTAAATTTTTGGACCTGGATTTCGAACTTTTCTTTGTATCTTTTATTTTTGTTTAAGTTATTTTCTTCATTTCAACATGTGGTTGAAATGTAAACCATGTCCCTTTGTGCACCAATATTAAGTGGCATTGATATGATGTAGGAGAATGAACCTAAATGTTTCATTTATAACATCACATAGGTTGATTTCTTTACGGGTATTTTACCAAAACTACGTGATATCTGCGATTTGCATGCCCGGAAGAAGCCATATCGTGTATACTTCTGGAATCCATGCTTTAGTTTTTTTTTCATTCTCTACGATTTAAAAAAATCTAGCCCATCCAAATATCAGTTTTTTTGTCCCAAATTCCAATCCGTTTATGATATTCAATCTTATTGAATTTACCAATATTGTTTGTACTTTCTGTGCTATTGTGAAAATTTACATTTCATGATGGAGACCAAAGCAGTCATTGAGCACATGGATGATTTGTTGAGTAATTAACATATGCTCTCAAAACCTCAAAGCAAGGAACATTATAAATCTGTTTATTCTCATCAGAAGATGGTATCCATTCCTATTAAAGACTGGGAAGAAATGAAGACCCATTATTTGAGAATTGTGGCCAGTCTGAAGCAGACAAATGCCAGAAGTCTGGGTTTAGGCTGTGAAAAAGATGCAGCCACAACATGCTTACTTGATGGGGATGCCCCAGTTTCAAACAGGCAAAAAAGAATACACAGTTCCTCTTCTGATATGGTTGACAAGATTGAAGATCTGATCCCAGATAAACCAAAACAATCTGGTGATAATGGGATTGTTGGTATGCTAGATGACATTTAACAAAGATGAAGGTCCTGACATGGCAGAAAAGTTGGCTCAGATTGTTGCAATAATGGAAAAGCCAGAATGTTGGAAGAAAAGATGAAAGAAACACAAGATAAATATCAGCAGCCAGGGAATTGCCCTGTCAAAGTCCCCAATGTAAAACCCTGAAATTTAGGCCATGCTAGACCATGATGCAAAAGGCCATGACCTACGTAGTTTAAAAGGGCAAAGGTTGCTCATGAAAGCTACTTGAGCTTTGCTGAAGGTCAGCAATGACAAGGTGGTAAGTGCATCCACTGAAAACAAAGAACATCTCATACTATCATGGATGCAGTTGCTTTCATTACCAGTGCATCCCATGATAGTTCATTGGACAGGAGGAACAGAATTGTGACTGCTTCGAATGTCAACAAAAAATGTCGAAAGTTGGCCTCTAGCAACATACTAAAAACTTACCTCCGTTTTGGCAATGATGTAAAAACCACATTGTCATCAGCAACAAAATTGGGGATATATTTCATTCAGTCTCAAAAAAGGCAGAACATTTTCGCCTGCTAGTTTTAAAAAAAACGAGTGGAGAGAAAGGGGACATGGAAGAGGCCAAGGCTGGTTCAGAGGCAGCAGACCCATGAGAAATTGGGGTTCAGGTAAACAGCCCTACACTCAGGATTCAGTGCTGATGCTCCACAGGTTAGTATATGGTCACAGGAAAGATTTCAGGCAGGCAGGTTAGAAAATAGTATTTCACAATGGAAAAAATTGACATCAGACTCTTTTATTTCAAATCTGGTACAAGGAGCAGAAATCCCCACTTAAGATTTTCCAGTTCAAAATTATTTTCCAAAACATCAGTTTCATGGAAATCATTGGGAACACACTGATAATGAAATAGAAAAATTATTAGAGATAGGTGTTATTGAAAAATCAAGGGATGAAAAGGGACAGGTAGTATTGCCCATTGTTCTGGTACCAAAACCAGATGGTACATATAGAATGATCTTGAATCTAAATCAGTTGAATGAATATATTCCTTATGCATATTTTAAAATGGAAAATCTTCAGTTGGCAACAAGACTGATGACAAATGCCTGTTATATGGCCTCTGTAGATCTTTGACATCCACATTACTCTTTTCCTGTTGCATTTCAATATAAAAAAGTATCTAAAATTTCAATGGAGAGGAGAATTGTATGCGTTTTTACATGTTTTCCAAATAGTCTGTCCTGTTCTACAAGATTATCTACAATGCTTTTGAAACCAGTGGATAGCCACCTTAGATCACAAGGTTTCTTGTCAGCATCATTTATTGATTATTCTTACTTGCAAGGACATTTATTTCAAGACTGTCAAGAGAATAAAGATTATCCTGTTGAACTTTTTAAGTCACTAGGATTTGTAATACATGAAGATAAGTCAGTTTTAATACCAAAGAAAAAGATAAAATTTCTAGGTCTTTGTTTGGATTCAGAATAGATGACTGTCACACTATCATAAAAAAAATTACAAAAAGTTTTTGATGGATATAAATTCCATAAATTATTATTATTATTATGAAACAAAGTCCAGTTACAATATGGGACATGGCACAAATGATCAGACAGTTAGTTGCTGCCTTTCTAGCAAAAAAATAGAGACCTTTGTTTTATAGACAATTAGAAAGTTTTTTTTTTAATCTGAAGGTCTTAAACAGAGTAAAGAGAATTTTTGAACCCTTCTGGTTTTATCAGTAGAAGGAAAACAGGAATTGGATTGGTGGATTAGAAATGCTAACCAGCTTTCATTTAGCATAAAACAAACCGATCCATCAGTAGGACTCTGTACAGATACCTCAACCTCTAGTGGTTGGGGTGCAGTTCTTGGGTCACAAAAAACAGGGGGGAAATGTCCTGAAAAAGAAAAAGGCTCCCATGATCATTAATGTGCTTGAATTGCTTGAAAGTGAGTATGTATTGAAAAGCTTTAAAAATTAAGTGACTGATAAACATGTCAAAGTCTTGATGGATAATATATGTGCCATTTCCTACTTGGAAAATATGGGAGGCTCACATGCAAAAGACAGCAATTTAGTTGCAAAGCACATCTGAATTTGGTGCAAAGATAAAAAAAATCGTGTTAACATCCACATGCATTCCTGGCAAATTGAATGTGCTAGCAGACTATAAATCAAGAAACTTTAATGACAATACTGAATGTAAGCTGAATTCTAAAATATTTCAAGCATTGATAAAACACCTGGGTATTCCAGAAATGGATATGTTTGCCTCATGCCTGAACTTTCAAATAAAGCCATATGTTTCTTGAAAACCAGATCCAGACGCATTTGCAGTGGATGCATATAGTGTAAGCTGGAAGGCATATCTTATATATGCTTTCTATCCTGTTAGCCTGGTACAGAGAGTCTTGGCCAAACTGCAGAGAGACAACGGCTGTTTGGTACCCACAGCTTCTGAGACTGCTTATACATCCTCCAATTTTGCTGCCAAAAGGAAAGAACATGTTGTGTCTTCCACACAACAACAGTCCTCACCCTCTTCATGCCAAACTACAGCTGATTGCAGTAAAGTTATCAGGGAAGCAATCCAAACACAAGGAATTCATGGCACAACTTGCGACATTATGTGTGCAGTATGGAGACGGATCACTCAGAATCAGTATACCACATACCTCAGAAGATGGAAAGTTGTATGTGCTGAAAGAAACAAAAAACCCTTTTGTACGTCAATAGGTGTGGTGTTAAATTTTCTTACATACCTTTATGAATTAGGGCTAGACTACAGTGCAATTAACACTGCACACAGTGCTCTGTCAGCAGTTGTACAGACAGCAATTGGGAAAACAGTGGGTGCAGATCATAGGGTGATCATTTCTATGAAAGGATGTTTTGAAACTAGAATGCCTGCTCCACATCACAAAATGACATGGGATGTAGATGTGTTGTTACAACTTTTTAAACAAGGAAATGATGATAAAAGATGTGACCATAAAATGGTGTTCTTTATTGTTAATGTCTTCAGCACAAAGAGTGCAGACAATTCATTTGATAAAATCAAAGGATATTCAGTATCACAAACAGAGTTGTACAGTGTTTATCATAAATAAACTTAAACATACTAAGCCTGTACATTTCTAGAGTCCCTTAGAATTTGTTGAGTTTGAACAAGAAAAATAGTTGTGTGTGGTGAATTGTTTGAAGGAGTATGTCAAGAGGACAGTTTCTTTTACATAAGATATATCTGACAGGTTGGTACTGTGCTATGTTAGGCCATACAGGCCAGCATCAAATGGTTGAAAACAATTTTTGTTAAGGCAGGGATTGAGGACTTCTCTTCCCATAGTTTTAGAGGTTCGTCATCTTTGGCAATGCTGAGACATGGAGCTACTCTTGAAGACATTCTCAAGATGGCAGGCTGAACAAATGCTAGAACTTTTTAAAAGTCCTACAAAAGGTTCACAGTGAAGACTACACAATTGGGCTTTGTTCACATAGGGCAAAGAAGTCTTTTGCAGTATGCGATTAAGAAACAACTTTAATTTTGTGCAATGCCTCTTTTATTTATTGTTGTTTTATACACAAGTCTTTGTGTAAAGTTCTGTAGGGATATGTAAAGAACTGTTTCTTGAATCTATTCATGCAAACTGCAATGTGTATGGAAGATTTTTATTTTGTAATCACACCATTATATTGAGTATAAGATATACTGGATTATGGTGTTATTGTCTCGTTTGTCAAGATGTACAAACGAGAACAAATGCCTGAAATGACAGCATATTTGTCTTGAGAATTTTCATTCAAATGAATACTACTTACAAAAACAACCAATTTTAAAGTCTCGCATATCACGTAGTTTTGGGTAACTACCCTAAATGGAATTTAAAATTTAAGTGAGTACTTACCTTGGGAAGACAAGGTTTGAAGATAAATTTATGAGGGTAGATGACAGAGGCAGAGGGATATGTCACCACCCTCTGCTTTTTTTCTGTTTTACCCTCCCTTATAAATGTAAATGTCTACACAGAGCAATTTTAAGTTCAACTCAGAGTACAGAAGACAATTATTTATGTTTGATACTGATTGTTTTATTCAAGATTTGTAATTTAAGTCAAGATAGTAAACAAGGACAACATTATAAATGTAAGTAGTAGATTGTTTATTTTTAATTATCTTCACTGTAAAGTATGGTTTCTTCCGGGCATGCACATCTCCCATATCCCTCCATCTCTGTCAACTACCCTCAAAGAATTCTACTCAAACTTCGACTTCCCATGGTAAGTACTCATTTATGTTTTTAATTATACAAAAGTTTAAACATAGCGTGTCCTGTCACATAGCTCTAACTTGAAGTACCTTTGTGAAGGTATTTTGTATGATTTGTTGTTATCTTCTTCTTTGAAATTGAAAGAGCGATATTTGCAGATTGACATTGTAGTTCTGTGCAAGTGGATGCCATCGTTTATGTTTGTGTTGATGGTATATGAAAGCGAAATAAATATTTGACAGATTAATTGTACACTGCTTTGTATTGTACACTTAAAGTGTGATAGGTGGGAAGGGGCGTGGAGTAATTTTATTCCCACTAGGATGTGACAATAATTTGTTCTTGAATCGCCGCTAGAACATAGCAACAAAGAAACAATGATTATTTTCTTCAGACTCTTTACACAGGTGACAAATCAAGTCATTATTGTTAACTGTTCTAGTTCTATAGTAATGAACAGCTAATTCTGATACACTGAATCCAAACCTTGCTGTTAAGAACATTAAATGTTATCTGTATCTAGAATTATTCATTGTCTAGCGATGAGTCATTCACAATCATGTGAGATGCGATGCGCGCACATGCAGCCAGTGATGCTTGCATAATGCCGGAGTAGAGACAGGATCTTTTGCCACCTATCAAGTATCATCATTTCATCAGGTCAGTTCGTTCCATATTATTCTTTTTTTGTATTTTTCATAGTTTATATAACAAGGCTGAGTCCTATCAGTGACTTTACTTCAGTCGGGTTCTGTGTTGCTATGCAGATCAACAAATAAAAATTACTGACTTTCAGCCCGGTGCCAGAACCAGGTCTGGAACCATGAGTTCACAGGAGGGTGGCATTACTGTTTGTGTTTTGGAGCAAAACCCCAACTTAGAAGATAAGACAGATGGTAGATTGCAAGATGTTGTCCAAACTAGATGAAAAATGGAAAATGAAGTTTGAATGCTTCGTGTATCTTTTGAGAGCCTCGCTCAAAAGGAAACAAAAGTCCAGCAGGACTGAATCCGAGAGTGAGACAAAACGTCACGAGGTCGATTATGACAATGGTGACGTTTTGGTCTTACAGAAAGATGAAGAAGAGCTTGATATGCAGGAATGCGAGAAGGCTCTCATGGAAGGGCAGGCCTCTATTTGTAAGGGCCCTAATGAAAAAGAAAAAGGGAAGTTGGTCGACGATATTGAACAGGAATTGTCCCAAAGGGAAGTGCTCGGTGCTTGCATCAGTGAAGTACTGGCGACATTAGTCAATGGTCGTGTCAGCAAAAAAACTGATTAACAAAATTCACAAAAAAGTGTAAAGCACACAATCGTCCTGATAACTGCGAAAAGTTAGTTGTTTCACTTGTAAATAAAGAAGTATGGACCAAACTTTCTTTGGAATGGAGAAAAGCTGACTTCAAACTCGTGCATGCGCAACGAGCCATTATCAAAGGGACAACAGCTAGGCTAGGCCTAGGCCTATTGCACGCATGGCAGACTAAAAGAGGCTTCTTGACTCAACACAAGGTTGATTCGGAACAACACAGATGCTATCGCGTTGCTAGGGCACGCCACACATGAATTACCAATGTTCCGACGCCGAGCCATGTACCCACCTGTCAATTCGCGTTTGTGTGATGAGTCTATTGACAGAACAAATCGTATGTTTGGTGCCAATCTTGTGGCTGCTTTGAAAAACATAAATGAG
The DNA here is from genome assembly GCA_034780235.1 of Concholepas concholepas. NCBI lineage: Eukaryota > Metazoa > Mollusca > Gastropoda > Neogastropoda > Muricidae > Concholepas > Concholepas concholepas. Next base: position 2,763 of record JAUZNI010516675.1, on the reverse strand, counting down.
ATAGACAAGATAGGCTACAAAACTATCTGTGGGAAGAAAAGGAAATAACCCCAAATTTGGTTGCTTCCAGTATGATGGAAATGGGGGGAAACAAAAAGGGGTCTTTGTTAGGGACCCAGTCAAACAAACATTTCCCAGCCAGACGTGGGGGCTTTCAGAACCCCAAACTTAGGGCCAGCACTACATCAACTTCCCCAAAGGGCACAGCCAGAGAAACAGCTTTTCTCAGGCTCAATAACTGAGGTAGGCCTAAGTGATTTTGATGTACAGATATCCAACACTGTGCAACTGCTGAAAGAAAAGTCAGAACATTTTGAAGCAGGCAAATTAGCTAAATTGACAGCTGACTGGGCCTCGCTGACATCAGACAGTGAAATCTTGAAAATGGTGACAGGTGCTGAAATTAAGACTGACTGATATTGAGGAATTAGCTTACCTATCAAATCCATTAATCAACAATGAATGCAGCTGAGGCTGCTGTTATTGATGAAGAAATCAACAAATTGATTAGGAAGAAGGTGATTACACCATGTGAACCCACTCAAGGTGAAGTTTTGTCACCAATCTTCACCCCACAGAAAAAAGATGGATCGCATAGAATGATCTTGAACATGAAAAGTCTTAATGAAGAAGTCACCTATCACCATTTTGAGATGGACACTTTGGCCACAGCCTTGGCTTTGGTAAGCAAAATTTGTTTCATGGCCTCGTTGGACTTGAAAAATGCTTACTACTCAGTACCAATACACAAGGAACACAGACAGCTATTGAGGTTTGAACGGAAAGAGTGTATTTATGAATTTAATGCACTTCCACAGTTGTTAACAAAACTCATGAAGCCAGTTTTTGCTATCTTGAGACAGAAAGGGCATACCTCCACAGTTTTCTTGGATGATTCCTTATTTATTGGTATGACAAAGGATCAGTGCCAGGGTAATGTCAGGGAACACTGGACACATTACATAAGCTGGGACTTATTGTACATCCAACAAAGTCTGTCTTTCAGCCCACCACTAAGATTCAGTATCTAGGAGTCATCATTGGCTCGGTCTCAATGACTCACTTTAACCCCTGAAAGTAAAAAAAATGCTCCTAAGCTGCAAGTGGTTGATCAAAGCACTCAATATTTCTATCAGAGTTAACCATAATTATTGGACTGATTGTGTCCAGTTTCCCTGCTGTAAAATTTGGGCCCCTGCATTACAGGCAGTTGGAAAAAGATGAATGCAGGGCACTGAAGGAAATCAGAAGGAATTTTAACCAGGTGATGGAGATCTCTGAGGCTGGTAGAAAGGAGTTGGCATGGTGGCATGGTGGATAGAAAATTGAATGGGTATGCGAGACAGTCTCTTCTGAAGGGGTATGTTAACCAGTGGAAAGGACTTTCCACTTACTACTTAAAATTAAAAGCCGCATTTTTTACCTTGAAATCCTCCCAGGTGCAGCAGCTGGATAATACCACAGCCATTGCATGCTTAAACCACATGGGTACTTCTCACTTTGACTCTTGTAATGAATTAACACATACCATCTGGTCTTGGTGTATTGAGCACAATATATTTGTCAGTGCAGCTCACATTCCAGGATTTGAAAATGTTGTGGCTGATGGAGAATCCAGAAAGGTTAACCTAGACGCTGAATGGATGTTGAACAGTGATCTTCTGCAGGCTGCTCTTGGACAGCTGAATGCAGTACCTGACATAGATGTTTTTGCTTCCAGACTGAATGATTTCAGCAGTTTCCCTGTAGAAGTAGTATTAGTAAAGGTACTGGATAAAAAATAAGCTTCATGGATTACTGAATATTCCATCTATGATATTTATTTTATCTACATATTGATTCATCTATCTATACATTATTGTATCCACCTTAAATACTTTGTTTGATGACGTGTTAAAGCAAACTGATTCAACAAAGCCAGCATTGCAAAGCCTTTTTTCCAGAATGGTAACACATGATAAAATGTGTGTGTGTGTGTGTGTGTGTGGTGTCATTAAGTAATTTTATGGTCGCTAACGGAATAAAGGTGGCCAAAATGAAACTCGACATTATTGTATCCATTGAACCTGTCCAGTTTTGGACAACAGCCACTTAACCACTTACCGCGCGTGGGGTGTTCGTAAGCCAGACTGGAAAAATCGAAAGTAGAGGGTTCTTTGTTTGCATATCTCTAATGACCCTGAACATTTAGTATAATTTAAAGCTGAGTATGTGCCAGACCGTGAGAATGTTCCTCTAAGCTGTAAGACTAGTTACTTTGGTTCGACTAGGCCTGTAACAGTTTGAGTAGGCCTAGGCTATGGGGCAAGTTTAGATCTCTCGCACACTTGAGAAAGGAGCTTGGTCTCTCAGCACGCCACTGTGCACACGGGAGGGTGCTCAGCATTGGGGTAAATAGATTTCAAGAGAGAGAGAGAGAGAATCGCAGGAAATTATTTTTACGTAACTTTAAAAAATATTTCTGGCATGGTTTTTTTGTGGGAAAACTGTGCCAACAACTTTCACTGATGCCGCATTCTCTTGTATGCTGTTTCCACACAATGAATAAAATGTTTGTCAGTTTGTTTTATCTATAGCTTCATATGAGTTTCTTTCAATTTTGTACCTGCAGAGAATGCTATTTGGTATACCAAAAATATCCAGAAATTCTAGATAATATCCTGCCTGTCACTGTTTTCACACACTTACACACACACACACACACACACACACACACGCACACACACACACACACACACACACACACACACACACACACACACA
>JAUZNI010516564.1:0-10347 GCA_034780235.1 Concholepas concholepas | reverse complement strand
CTTTGTAACTAATGCTTGGAATGAAAAAGAGAAGCTTTGTGGACACGGATACTGTATGGCAGCTGTGTGTGGACAGGAGCCTCATCACGACCAATTTCCCGGAGAATGGCAGACGCGCTTGCTGGCCTTCCAGCGTCTTCTCGTCCTCCGCTGCTTACGGCCGGACAAAGTGAGATTGTTGTTTTGTCATTTGAATGTTGGGTTATTTTGTTTTGAAAACTGGATAAGATTTTAAAGATGTCAAATGTACGATAAACTGTGGATCCTCTTTGCTGGGTCAAAGTGAAGAAAGAGGAAGGAAAAGTTGCTGTGTATTTTGGGACGTGTAGCCTATAAGCCTTGAACACCGCCTTATTTAATGGCTATCATAAGAAAAGCAATCGCCCATGTGTGTCTCTGTTGGTCCAAAGTCAGATATGTGACTGTGGAACATCACAGAGGATGCAGCATTTACTTTGATCCCGAGGGATGATTATGTATCTGAATGCTGAAGTCAGTCTACAGAACATGGAAATGTTTTGGTAATAAAATTTGACCTGACCACTAATGAACGTTCAGTTATATGTATAAAGTCATAGAGATGTCGCATGCTGAAATAAAGCCAAGTGCACGATCTCACAACAAACACAAACATTCCTTTCACGGCAAACATAGATATTCGTTTCTATCAAGAATGCATTGCAGTCTTTGGATCTGCAAATGTAAACTAGAAACAGCCCCCTAAATAAATGAGGCTAAATTGTCATCATCTGATGTGGTCTCTCAGGTGATTCCGGCCATCCAGGAGTTTGTAACAGAGAAGATTGGCAAGAAGTTCATCGAGCCTCCGCCATTTGACTTACCGAAAGCGTTTGGAGACAGTAACTGCTGCGCCCCTCTCCTCTTTGTGCTCTCCCCTGGTGGAGATCCCATGGCTGCACTTCTCAAGTTCGCTGATGATCAGGTTAGTGTGTTGTGTGGGGTTGTGGGGATCACACTAATTTTTTAATTACATATAAATGAACTTACGCAAACTTTTTAAAAAATGTGTGTGTGTGTGTGTGTGTGTGCGCACGCGCGTGCACGTGCTCGCTCCTACTGTCTAAATGAGTGTGCACAAGAGATAAAGTGAGAGATTTCTAGTTACAGACATGTACATAAAGAATTAAGTATTTCCTGATATTGTATGGATTTAGTCATAGGCATTGTATAGATTTTGTTGTAGATCCTTTTCTTTTTAAGTAAACATAATTTTCAATTGTTAGAGGATTGACAGCACTTTTTTTCCCTCTTGAATGACTTTTGGGGGTTTTGTTTGTTTTGTTTTGCTTTTCTTTTGTTTTGTTTTTTGCTTAATTGCCAGCTTCCCAAACCTTTACCTCAAAACTTCTCTTTTTCAGGGCTTTGGAGGAGCGAAGTTTGACTCGCTGTCCCTGGGTCAAGGTCAGGGCCCCATCGCCCTGAAGATGATCGAGAAAGGGGTGAAGGAGGGGACCTGGGTCATGTTGCAGAACTGCCATCTGGCCGCTTCCTGGATGCCCACGCTGGAAAAGATCTGTGAGGTGAGTTGTGCAGCAAAGAATAAATGATAGACAAAGAGAATATATAATAACTACTCCAATCAATGTGCAACTGAAGAATTAAAGAAATATATGCTGCAACACAAATCAGAGAATGTGGAAGGAAAACTTAAAATCACCCCAACACAAAACAAAACAAAAAAGCAACTCCCTGTGGGGATGCCAGGGGCCTGTCAGTATAAATAACATCCCCATATTCTGGAAATTCTGTGCTAGAAATTTTCTCTTTTCTATCCCTCTCTTTGTTTTTTCCTTGTACCTTTTCTTCCTGTCACCTCCTTCTTGTCTATTTTCTGCCTTCTTGGTCCATTCTCTCATGCCGAAGTTGGATGCGCTGGGCCTGACTTGGCCGTTAAGGCAGCGTGACTCATTTTCGCTCATATGACAGACAATAGTTGCTGTCTGAGCATTCGACGAAGAAGAAGAAACAAAAAAAGCCCATAGTCAAAGCACTATCCAAGCAAATGCTGCAGGCTTTGCACAATCATGAAGGGTTTTCCAAAAATAGTAACACAGGCAGTGAATGTGTCTTGTATATTTTGTGCAAAGTCCACAAGGGGAAGTGACTTGGGTTGCTTCCTTTCATGCAGCTTCATATGGGTTGTCTTTTCACAGGAAAATGGACAAACTCTATGATGTATGCCCCTTTCCCATCTCACAACCTTTTCATTAGTTTCTTCTCCTTCAGCATGCGATCATGCTTTTGGGTTTCGTGTACTTTATTTGTCATAGATTCATTCATTCATTCATCAGTATATAATACACCCCAACGGCTAAGCACTGAGCTTGACTGTTAAACTGATGGGAGTATTTCCAGCTCACTGAAGGTGGACACTAAAAAGCTGTAGCCTCCAGGTTCACACAAGTCTACAGACTGCAGACTCAACCAATGTGTTGAGTGGCCCTTTGTCTGAAAACATGGAAGGAACTCTTTCTGCTGACAGATACATCAGACAGATGATGATTGCTGTCTTTCAAAGCAAATAATGATCACTCTAACAGCTTATGATGATATGCAGTCTAGTAAACAGATTCTCTCTCTCTCTCTCTCTCTCTCTCCTCTCTCTCTCTCTCTCCGTTCCCTTACTAGGCAGGGTGCGTAGTGCCTGGTCTTTTCTGTGCTCGTAACTTTGCAGGAGGTCTGCCCACTAGCTTCAGCCAACTTATTCCAAACATCAGAGCAGCTTATTTCATTGTACAGGCTGCATGCTGGGTATGTTAATGTTCCCGTAACCCACAGAATGCTGACATGAATTACAAGATATTTAACATGCATATTTGATCTTTTGTGTGTGTAAACACATGAAGGGAATTAAGGCACTGGCAGGTCTGCACTTAAAGTTGGCCTGGGAGATTGTAAAAATCCCCACCCTTAGATGCCACCGCTGAGACTCGAACCCACAACTTCGTGGAGTTGACAGATATATCAATTAACAAAGCTGCTGATGGCATGATTACCACGCAAGCATGTGTTGCAGCTGTGGTTTGCATGCATGTCGTAGAGAGTGGAGAAGGGTGACTATTTGTTGATGATTTCAACAGTGCTGTAGTTTTCTTCAGACTTTCGAGCTGCCAACTTCACTTGAGGTGAGCATGACAGTTCCTTGCTGTGTGCATGGAACAAATGTACATGTTGGGTGTGAAATTAGAAGTTGAAAACTGTGTCCTTTTGATTAGAACTGCATGCAGGAGGCTGCTGATCAAGAACATGTCTGAAAAAATATCACATTTGTCATTGATTAGAACTGCATCACATTTTTTCCTTTCTTTGTCATTCTCTTCACTAGATATGGCCACCATCATCACTCTGATCTTTACCCTGTGGAACCACACACTTCGAAATGTTTCAAAAATGAATTGCTGTTCTATTAAACAGTTGTATTGAAAAAGGAATATATGCAATCACTGACAGAAGAAGGTAGGGTGTCACTCCTGTAGTATGAGTTTTATGACCTCACTAATAGAAAAAGGTAGGGTGTCACTTTCATTGTTTGAACCTTATGACATCACTAGTAGAAAAAGGTAGGTTGTCACTAATGTATGAATTTTATGACATCACTAATAAAAAAAATTTGATAAAAAAAGGTAGGTTGTTCATCTTATAGTATGATTTTTGTGTCATCACTCATAGCAAACAAAGGTAGGATGTCACTTTTGTAAAATGATTTTTATGGCATCACCAATAGAAAAAAAAGTAGGTTGTTACTCTTTAGTATGAATTTCGTTTTGATCACTTATAACAAACAAAAAACGATAGGCTTTCACTCCTTTCAGATAATTTTTACTTTTCCCATGCAGCTGACTAAAGCTGGAAAGCTGAGAGGAAGAGCGCTCATGGTGTTTTTGTACTATCAGCTCTTCCATACCACATCTTCATCCATCACTGCAACTGCATATTTTGATAGATGACTCTTCTCTCTCCTACTTAGATTATGGAATGAAGTGCACTGGGGGGGTTTTTAGCTCTAAAGAACACACTGAACAATTGTTGTTTGGTAAAAATACAAGAGAATGGGGTTTGGGGGGAGTTTTGTATGGTTTTATTAGGGGTGGGGTGGTGGTAAATGGATTCATTTTAAAGAATGGCGATATAGATACAGGCATGTTGTACGGTTATTCTAACAGACTCTGTACTGGACAACAGGTCACAGTGCACTGTAGTCTGCAAAGTTGAATAGGATTCTTTGTTGTGCTTTTGGGGTAAAGTTTTTCATGGAAGCTTTGAGAAAAGTCTTCTTTTTTTCATTTTCATACTTTGTTGAGTAAACTTTGGTGAAATCAGAGGCTGAATAACTAGATGCTGAAGGTTGTTGGTCACTAAGTTGTCTCCTCATAGTGGACGTGTGTGTGTGTGTGTGTGTGTATGTGTAAGTGTGTGTGTTTGTGTGTGCCTTTTCTTTTCTTTTTTTATATATATATACATGCACACAATTTACATCACTGTGAGAAAGGAAACCACCAAGCAGATTGGTTCTTTTATACATGTCAATGATTACATTCTGTCCTCAAATTTTTATGGTTTATTTCTTTTAACCCCTGCAACGTTTTCATGACATAAAGTCACAAATACTTAATTATATGTTTTCCTGTTTGTAAAATTTCACTTGGTTATTTTTCCCCCCTGTGGTATTTCATTGCCTAAGAACTCACAAAAAAATTCATTGTTCCATAAAAGTTTTCTACAAATTTTATCATAATGAAATCAGCGAATGCATAAATAAATGAATGTTTGGCATTAACTGATGATCAAAGATAAATGTTCATGCATAGCATTGTGTCTGTGACTGTATGAATCAGTGTCATCACAAGTAGATGATTAAATGTAACTTTCATATAACCACATCATTAATTTATGTACACACAATGTGTGCATGCATACCCAGATGATTAGATGAAACTCTTATGTAACCACACCACTCATTGTTTATAAATAGTCTGTAAAAATATGATGTATTGTGTTGTATACTACTTTCAGTCACAGCAGATTTCTCTGCATGAAATGTGGGCTACTCTCACTGCAGAGAGTGTGTCACCACAAGAGCTATGCCACCCATTTTAAAAAATGATATCCTGTCTGCATGTGTATTTGTTTTCTTGATAGAATGATGTTTTTTCCACATAATTTTGCCAGGGACAATGCTGTTGTTGCCATGGGTTCTTTTATGTGTGCTGAATGCATGTAGCACATGAGACCTCGGTTTTTCATTTCATCAGAAAGACTAGAACCCAGACCACCACTCAAGATTTTGTGGATGTGGTAAGAGTTCAGGTACAAATGGGGATTGAACCTGCACTTCCCACTTTGTAGGCAGATGCATTACCTCTTGGTCACTGATCTGCTGATAAGTGGGAAACAACAGCAGCAAAATGAAACAAACAAACAAACAAGCCAAAACAGAATGTGTATTGGGCATTGACTGGGTGTGCAGGAGTTCAACCCAGAGCAGACCCACCCCGACTTCCGCCTGTGGCTGACCAGCTACCCCTCCACCACCTTCCCTGTCTCCATCCTGCAGAACGGAGTCAAGATGACCAACGAGCCCCCCAAGGGGCTGCGCTTCAACGTCATCCGATCCTACTACAACGACCCCATCAACGACCCAGAATTCTTTGGATCCTGCAAGCAACCTGTGAGTGGTCTTCTGATGAGATTCTAGCTGTTGTTAATGCAAGCTACTCAGAAAATAAGTGTTTTTGTGATGTTTACAGGCACGGACATATCTGTTGGGAATAATGTTGTGATGTGATAAATGCTGAAGGCAATGTGCTGTTTTGTAGTCATTTACACTGATGGTGTACAGTTCTCCAGTAGCATGCTTAATTCATTTCTTTTTATCTTCCATCTTCCCTGTTGCCTTGTTTAGATTCTTACGCAAATGAAAATTAAATGATAATACCAAGAGTAGGTGCAGGACATTGTTATGATTGCAGTATGAAGGAATCGACAAGCATAAGCTATTGTTTATGTCTTTATTTATTTATTTTTGTGTTAATTTTCCTTTTATAAACCATAAAGATCAAACTACTGACCTAAACAATGGGTGGTTTCTTTGCACAAACAATGGATGGTTTCTTTGCACAAACAATGGATGGTTTCTTTGCACAAGCAATAGATGGTTTCTTTGCACAAGCAATAGATGGTTTCTTTGTGTTTCTTTGCACAAATAACGGATGGTTTCTTTGCACAAACAATGGATGGTTTCTTTGCACAAACAATGGATGGTTTCTTTGCACAAATAATGGATGGTTTCTTTCTTTGCACAATGTCACAGGTCAACTTCCACAAGATGCTGTACGGTCTGTGCTTCTTCCATGCCTTGGTACAAGAGAGGCGGAAGTTTGGCCCCCTTGGCTGGAACATCCCCTACGAGTTCAACGAGACAGACCTGCGCATCAGTGTACAGCAGCTGCAGATGTTCCTCAATGAGTATGAGGTGGGTGGGTGGGTGATGGTGGTGTCTGTTGCTCCTGGTTTTCACTACCTGCTGGAAGAATGCCATCACATTGCTTATTTTGTCAGTATGGATGAAGAATGCCATCACATTGCTTATTTTGTCAGTATGGATGAAGAATGCCATCACATTGCTTATTTTGTCAGTATGGGTCATATAGGTGACATGCATGTCTTCTGTTTGTAAAATGGTTTATTCGTTATTGTTAAGTCAGAATGAGGTAATCATCTCTCAAAACAGCCAGGTGTCACTGAAAATGAAAAAGTATTGTTGCAGTATTTGTTATTGTTTAGGTTGTTTTTACATCTTACCCATTTTTGGATTGTGATGGAGGTAAAGAGCTTGTGGTGAATGGTAGTGCTGCTATCTGTACTTAAGGTTATTGTTCTTCCTACTTTCATTTTTACTTCTTTTCCTGTATTAATTATAGTACAAAACTTAGGCACTTTTTCATCACTATGAACAAAGAAGTAAACAAAGGGGAAAAAAGAGCCTGTTGCAACTTGTGTAAGGTCCACTCCATAAATATTTTCTTTAAAATGAAAATCAAGTCACACTGTGGCTGATGTGTTTGCCGACAGGAGGTGCAGTTTGACGCTCTGCGTTACCTGACAGGGGAATGCAACTATGGAGGTCGTGTGACAGACGACTGGGACCGACGCACCCTGCGCACCGTCCTGTCCAAGTTTTACTGCCCGGCCATTGTGGCAAAGGATACCTACTACTTTGATGACAGCAAGTTGTTCTACGCTCCCCCAGAAGGAGATGTGAGGAGATGAGTTTGTTCATTTTTTTTCATGGCGGTGGTTGTTGTTTTTTTTTTACTGATATGTCTGTTCGATCCACTATGTTTGTGTTGACTCCTGGGCTCTATAAGCAATGTGTAGTTTCATTAATGTGTAGTTTCATAGTCATGTCAGATGGACACCATAGTTGAGCGGTTAAGACCATTTGACTTCAATCCCATGGGTCCATGAAGTCGTGAGTTGGAATCTCGGCGGCATCTGGTGAATTAAGAGTGGGGATTTTTACCATCTCCTAGGTCAACTTCAAGTGCAGGCCTGCCAGTGCCTTAATTTCCTCCATGTATATATGCATGCAGAAGATCAAAATATGCATGTTATGTCATGATGGGTGTGCGTAGTGTGTTTGTGCATGTGTTTGTGCGTAGGGAAGGGGGGGGGTGTTTTGATAAGAGCTGTTGGCTTACGTCATTAAAACATTTCAGCCAGTCTACAGCCAGTCTTCAGTCTCTCTCAATCTCTCTGTCTTCCTCTCTGTCTCATACTCTCTCTGTCTCTTTGACTTTCTCTCTGTCTATCTCTGTGTCTGTGTGTATGTCTCTCTCTCTCTCTCTCTCTCTCTCTCTCTCTCTCTCTCTCTCTGTGCCTGCAGTGGATGCAGTAGGGGACAATGACTGTGACAATACACTACAGAAGGCTGAAGACTTTGGCTACAGTGTAGATGTCATCAAAGACTATGTCAGTGAACTGACAGATGGATCTCTACAGAGAAAACTGCGGAACACATCAAGGAATCAGGACTTTCGCCTGTGTTGGTTTCCGACAATATGCCAACTACCGTGATCTGTGAAAGTGATGACCTGATATTTCAATTGTACTGGACAGCTGAAAGTGGCTGCCTATGGACATCTTTTGGTTGGCCAAAAGGGACACAAAACGCATGACCCGGTAGAAGGAGAAATTTACTTTAGGTTAAAGCTGTGGACACCTGCTGACCACAAGAAGATTAAAGAGGGGATCAGTGCAGGACTTGATAACTTACACATGGTTATGGACGCAGTCAAATTTCTTGTTTTTTGACCAAGTGTCCGTGCATCAGTCTGCATGTGAGTGTGAGGAGGTGGAGAGAGAGAGAGAGAGAGAGAGAGGGGAGAGAGAGAGAGAGAGAGAGAGAGCATGTGTGTGTGTGTGTGTGCCCAGTACAGCTTGACACATGCTGAATATTTCCTGTGTTTCTGTGAAGAAAGCACACCATCCATTGGGTCTGCATGACTGAACTTAGTGACGTGGCAGCATTGTCTCGTACTTGTTTATGATAATTTCAAAATCGAATTTTTGTTGATAGGTACCCCTCCCCCAGCCTTCCTGTTGCAATGGGCGAAAGCTTTATGCAATAAAATCATCAAAATCGAAATCAAAATCTCTGTCAAAAGGAGGACGTTATCTATATATCTATGCACATCCCACCACATGATTGCCATTTTGGAGTAAAACAGATAATGGCTATGGATTGGAATTATTAGAGAAAATTTGTGTTACAGACTTTTACGAAGCACTGGATGATTTTTCTCTGATGGTTTGCTGTGACTTGAATGCGCGAACTGCCTCCAAAAACTGGGAAGACTTGGGTACTGAGTTCTGATGTGCATAACAGGAATGATTGTTTTCTTTCTAGAATGTCACATGACACTTGGAATTTTTTAATGTGACTGATTGTGCAATTTTGAACTGTATGTCTGATTATAACCGTGATGGCAGTTGCACCTACATTGGTAGTTCAGGTGCAAGTGTTGATCATTTTATTGTATCCTGTGATTTGTTAACTTGTTTAAAGATAGAAAATTTGAAAGTGGCTATGTTTACTCATTCCTCACCATTCCTTTTTTCACTACGTAATTGTACTCCGCTGGGAAGGGGGTAATGTAGCATCACATTCTTAGGAGTGATTTACTTCCCTTGGGTTTAAAAAAGATTGGAACTTCCGGTCCGAATCCACATTCCGCCAAAACAAATGCATAGAAAGTTGTGGGACTTATAAATGAGTTTCCAGGGCTTTAATTAACGTACTAGTCATTTGTAGCATTCCTACAGTAGATATGTGCATGCAGGAATGGTCATCCACCCTATTTGATAGGAGTAGATATGAAATGTATAGAACTTTTAAAGATGCCTTGGGCAAAAAAAGATATCTTACATGCATTGATATAGTATGTTTTAGAGGTCAATTACCATGTACAGCAAATTTCCATTAAACAAGCAATGCGCATGTGGTTTTCTTACTTGTTTGTCCATTATATAACGATATGAGAGAAAAGTTCCTTAAAGATTTGTTTAAATTTACCTCTGCTAGATGGAGAGAATGAAGATGCCTGTCACCAGGTCCGACGCCATGTCCGTAAACATGGATTTCATGCTATTAGAAGAAGACAGGCAATTTTTGACTGTTTCCCTCCCCCCATGCACCCTTTCTGTGCGGTTTGCCCAGTGATTTTCTCTGTTCTTCACGATTTTTTTTTAAAGGACAGCTGATAAAAAGTTCTTTGCCAGAAATACTTCTGAATGTGGAGTGTCTCAATGCTTTATTTGCAACCTTAAATGCCCTGTACCTTTGTATTCAGATTGGGAAAGTGTTATCATATTTCAGTAGTTATACATTAATGGACAACCCCACCCTCCCTCAACAATGTGTATGTATGCCTATTACACATTTGACTCTCTCTCTCTCTCTCTCTGGCCTGACTTCCCTTGCTTGGCTGCAAGCAAGAGGCTTTTGTGTGAGCTGTGTGTGAAGTGTTGTTGTTTTCCCTTTTTGTATCAAACTGCCAGTCACAGGACTGCCAGCGATGTTGGAATGTATGCTGAACACTGCAATACAAGAGCAGACACTGTCATCTTTCAAAGTGCGGAGGTAATCAAACTGTAGTCATACTACGATTAACAAGCAAAGCTGAGAGCCATTTCCCTGTCACCACAGGTCAAAGCTGATATCGTAAAAAAGGTTTTTCCCAAGTGTGCCGTGACAGAAGACAGGTAGAAGCACACAGAGCAAACCGTGATGACAAAGTGAACGAACAGGTTCCGTCTCCCTCCTGT
>JAUZNI010516453.1:0-10354 GCA_034780235.1 Concholepas concholepas | reverse complement strand
GTTAGAGTATATGTTTGCAGAAACTCAGCATTTCTCTTTTTTGTTTGTTACAAAAAAAAATTATTAGCTTTTGAAGAGTAGGTTCGTTTACAGACATTGTGATTGTGTGTTTTGAGATGTGTGTGCATGCGTGGGCGTTTGTATGCTCTTACTCGGGAAGACATTCTCTGCACTGTACATGTGACTTACTCTGACTCTGATGAGCATATTTGCAAAGAAATTTGTCTACTTCTCCTTTTCAAATCAGACTTCAGTCAAGTTTCAGTATCTGATTATTTTGTTTGGCTTTTCCTATATTTTTTCAGGCCTTCAGCTGTCAGATTGTTGCTTGATTGTGAAAAATGATCCCGTTTTTGTATACTGAATGGAGCAATAGATCTGTTCTGCACAGAAATAATTTTATGATATTGGTAGAGTTCTCATCATTTCATCCCAGTTGAAATTGTCTCTATTCATGCCAGTATACTGAGTATAGGTACATAGAACTTGAGAAGAGGCAGAAAGTAGGTCAGTGGCCTTAGAGAATTATATGTTACTGTAAGACTAAATTGGTGTGTCACCAAAGTTTATTCATATTGTATGTTTTTTATTCTGAAATAGATAAAATAAGGAACTTTCTTCCCTTTGGAGAAGAGACAGAAATTAATATAAAGAACTGGAAGCTGTACTTTGGGACAGACATTTGGTTGCCCAGGAGTCCTTTAGTAACAATGACAGCTTCAGCTGTACCTGTAATCAGGCTGACTGTCAGATCATTTCTCAAGGAAGCAGAAAAACTGGTCTAAGCTCAGAACCACGAGACAAATTGTCCTTCCATAAAGAGACCTCTGATGGTGGTCCATTACTAATACTATTATTGATTTAAATTTTTTTTTTTAAAGAAAACCAAATAATCGTGTACCACAAGGTACCTCCATTGAATTAAATCTGGAAGAACACAGCTCTTTGCAGTCCATGGTTGCATTGTCACTTGTGTACAGAACTTTGCTCCATTGGAATAAGCCATTCTAAATATATCACAGCTGAAGAAATAGAAGAAAAAGATTATATTGAAACAGGGATGTTTGACATTTCAGTTATCATAAAACGAATATGTCAGTGAATGTGGTGATTAAAGTCTAATGTTGACATCTTTCAGAATAGTTAATGCTGTCATGGGAAAGTTTTAGCTTACTGTGATCAGAGAAGAAAGTTCGTTGATTGTCAGAAAGTTCAAAATTAAACGTTGAATTATTCCAGAATAAAAATTTATCAAGCTGGTTAAAAGTTTCCCTTGAAGAGAAAAGGAGAATATCTCAAAATTTTGGGCTGCTGACTCCAGAGATGCAATCATTCGTCTTACCGGTAATCGAAGCAACAGATGTAATGTATAGCTTCAGTTCACAGTTTATATAGTCTGCTGATGTTGTTGGAAAGCCTTTGCATCCAAGAGGAGACATACTCATAGAATAAGCAAACTGGATTTTCAGCTTTTGAAAAAGTTTCGTGGTCATGAACTACCAGAGATGATACTGCTGGGCAGTTTTTATGGTGCTAAGTTTTTTGTTGTTTGGGTTATTGTTGTTGTTTTTCTTTAAATGAAAGGGTATGGGTCAAGAGTTGTGTCTTCAAGGTTTATGTTAAAGTATTGTTTTTAAGGCTCACTGCCGCAGAGTTTCTCTGTATAATGTACTTGTAAGGCTCAGAAATGGATATGGACTGTTGAGGAAAGTCTCACAGTTTTGATTTTATAAAAAAAACAATCTTGTTTAGTCCAAGTAAAAAAATTCACATTTTTTCAAAAGCCAAGACAGGCTCGATAAAGGACAGGGGATAAGTACATACAGACATTAGCAATAAGCTATGTATGGATAGGGTGCACAATGCTTTTTAAAGTGTTTGACTCATCTAGTTATGGCATAGAGTTCATGGGGGTCATGAATAGAAACTAGAAAGACTGACTGTGCATTGTTTAGTGTCTGAAAATAAACAAGGACATATAGTGCAGTGTTACTGAAGTGAGATTGGAAGATGAAGCTAACCATTCCAATATCACTTTTAAACTTTGTATTTCATTTTACCATTTGCAGGGATCGAGACTGGCTTTTCTTTTGATGTTTTCCCTTCATGCGATGGTCCCAGATATTGCAGATCCTTCAAAACATCAGCATTTGCATGGAATATAAATAAGTTTGTGGAGAATGTGGCCATCAACATTAATGTAAAGGAGTTGTCTACAAAGTGTGTATGTGTTCAGGAAAAAAATCCCGACAAATATTTTGGGTGAACAGTTATTCTATGTCTGTTCAAAAGGCTTTAGTTATGCATATTCAAAATGTGCCAACATATCTACAGAGTATGGATTTTTGTGTATGTGTGGGTGGAAGATGTTGCATGATTTGCTCTGAAAGCATTTACTGATGTATTTGCATCATTGAAAGTCACAAAGAGTCACCACCACACCCATCTCCATGTGAGTAGAAAAACATCTTGTTCTTTTGTGTCTTGTGTACACTGGGAGTGTACTTGCAGTTGTGAGCAGTTGAAATTTATTAATTTTTTTATGCTGATTCTTTTTCCATTTGTAAGGACGTCTTGTTCCTGTGTAGAAGTCTTGCAGCATTCTTTGATAAGCATGTAATGGTTACCAGACAGCATAAATATTGCTAATTGTGTAGCTTGGCGGGCTTGGATTCAAGATGCATACTTTCTGCCTTCTTTCTTTATGCAAAGTATTGTCAATTGCTGTTGAACATTCCAGCACACATGACCATGCCTTTAGCTTTATTTTATTCATAATCACCAGCTGTCTCTGATAAAACAAAAACCAGGATTTTTCAGGGCTGTCTTGGCTCCATCCTTCTATCTCCTTTCTTTGTGAAACATCCTTTCTTTGTATTCCATCTTTTGGGTTTTGTTTATATCTTTTCTCACAGCATTGGTAACATTTATGTACACAGAGCAAATACAGAAGCCATGGATGGTATGATCATTAGACATTTGAGCAGCAACGAAGAGGATGCCTTTCATAGACTTGATTTTGCTTTGTCACCAGAATAATGCCTTTAATGAATCATTACATCTCTTTATTTTCTTTATGTGTGTGTGTAGCTTTGATGTCATCTGTTGGACAGTATGATCTTGAAACTGTGGTATATAATGGATGACATGCTTTGGCTATATGATGTTCACACATGCTTGCGAACACTTGTTGTAATCAGGTTATGTTAAAATCATGACACAGTGTTTGTAGGGTCTTCTGTTTCAGTTGATGGTATTGTTTTGTTTATCTTTGAAGGGGGAGCATTAGCAGGCTGACCTCATGTTTTGAGAGTTATTGATTTAGCATATGATATCAGAATACTGAAACCTACACATGTAGCATGGGGAGGGATCCTAGCCTGATAGAGATTAATGAGGTGTTTTCATCTGTCTTTTGTCCATGGCCTTTAGGTGGATGAGAATGATAGTATTTTGGTTCTTGGTTGCATTTGTGTAAGGACCCAGATTTCACAACACTCCCTGTCTAGGGAGTTTAAGCTTTCTCTTAGTCTCTGTTCTTTTGAGGTACCTTTGCATGTCTGTGTCCGTCTCATAGTCTCAGTTCTTTGGAGGTATCTCGACTTGTCTGTACATTCAAAAGAATTTGAGTTATCTGTCATTTGTATTCAAACTTCACTCCATTCTTCATAGAGATTAGGACTGTTGTATCTTTTCAAGTTTGAAGATGTCTTTTATGCTTGGAAAATTTTAAATTTTTCATGCACCGCTATTAGGTCCAATCTGTTCAAACTGTTTTCCGATAATAGAATAGAATTAATCATGTGTTGGCTTTTTTCAAAGACAGCCAAACACTAGCTAGTTAGGTGCTTTTGAAGAAATGAAAGCTGGCTTTAATTATTGTGCATGTCTTGAGAAATGAGTTGTTCGCTTAATGATGAAGACTGTTAAAGGGCTTGGTAATTTAGAATGACTAGAGCATTTGCCTAGTCACCCTTTTAATTTTCTTGGCAAGAGTACTTTTAGACTGATCATTCTATTTGCTGGCTAACTGAGCTTAGACACATTCTTTGCCAATACTGAATCGTCAGACTAACTAAGTCAGCCTGGAATCAAGACTTATCTTTGAAAGTTTTTGGGGTTTTTTAGTTGTTTTTTGGGTAGTATCTTTGAGAATTAATGTATGGGACTTTTGAAAGTAAGAAGAGGTAGCTAATTCATTTTTGTGCAGTTTTAAATCCATTTGGTAAGTTGTGTCTGTAACTACATAAAACTGCACAACAGTAATTTTGTAAAAGAGTGTAGTTATCATTTGTGTTACTTAAGCAGTTATGTCTGAGCACATTTTGTGTAAGAATCAGAATGCTTTACATTGAAGAAATCTCATTTTTCTAGTGTGTGTTAGTGCGTGATGGTCAATCGATAATTGGAATAAATATGTATCATGTATCACATACTATTAACTTTTGTTTGTCCATTGACGACCCATCTAAAAGAGTGTGAATGTTCATTTTGAATATTTTCAGTGCAAAAGTATCTTGTGTGGTTATCCTCACTTTTTGTTGTGTAGCTGACTGCACAAAAGTCTTCACCAAAAAAAAAAGAAGAAAATAAAAAGAAATGATGTAGCTTCATCAATATTTATGATACCGGACAAATACTATTGTGGCATATCATAATTGGCTCATATTATACGTCATCAGAAGGGTTTAAAACTTACCATTGATTGTACTGTTTAGCATAGTAGTTGGTGATTGTAAACATGACATGTGTCTCTGCCAGAACTTCACACAAACCTGCCTACTTCTTGTATTCCATGAGGTTTTGGATCACAGAATCAAGCGTTTGCCTTTTGGAAGATGGTTTTCAGAACTCAACATTGACAAACAAACTTCACCAGCACCAGGCTGTGCTGAGAGTCCAAGCTGAAGTCAAACCGGTATTCAGCCTGGGAGATATCTCATTATCTGTCCAAAACTGTGTAGCTTTGTACATACTGTCCACTCATCCATCCATACCATGGCACAAGCAAACAGCTGTGATTCATGAATTCGTTGTCTCAACCATTTGATTGGAACAGACGAGCCAGCATTAGCGACATTGTTGTGCTGGACTTGTATATATAATATGCCTATCGGTCATCAATAAGTCAAAAATATTGATATTTTATATTCTATCTACTCTGTAGAAAGTCATAAATAAAAGTAATACTATGTAAACTGTTGACTTAAATCAGTGGGAAACATTGATTTCTAGCTCATTATCAAATGTTTATCTTTTTCGTCCTGTAGCTGTATGCAATAGTCTGTCCATAAGCATGCTGTTTATATCTCCTTTTAGCATAACTGCTGTTATGCTGCACTGGATTACATCCTGCGTGTTTTGAGTTTGTAAACATAATTACGCTCCATGACTTATTTCATAAAACAACTCCCAGAGAAGGGATGGTTTCCTTTTTCAGTTCATGTTGTAACATGTCCTCGGAAGGCTATAAAAGGGGTATTATTCAGATGTATTTGGAAATATAGAGTGGGGTAAACAGTTTGGTAGACTAGAACAAGGGCCTCCATGTCACACTGAAGAAAAGACATATTGATTGTAAAGTAAGATTATGACGAGCTTGGCTTTCCCAGCTGGTAAAGTGAGCAGGTAAAGGGACTGGAATGATGCAGTCTCATTTCTCTCGTACTCAACTTGAGGCTGCTTGCTTACTGCCCTAACTATTGGTCCCCTGTCATTTCACTGTAGGCATTGGGGACAGTTGCATAAATTTGGAGGTGCTACAGAAGTATTAACAGCAGGCATAGAAGACGGGGTGCTTTGCATAACAGGATGCCTTGGGTCCAAGCTTCAGGATTTCTTCAATATCGTTAATCGGATAGAAGGGTTCTGGAGATATCAGACTGCCATACTCTGTAACTGTGTGCATAGCAAAGTTTTCCAGCCATATGTGGACACTGTGTCAATGTGGATGTAGTTAGGTAGTAGGGCTTGGTTCTAGGTTACACTGTGAAATGACACCCACATCCAAAGAGGGCTGCCTGGTAGCAGCGTGTGAGTATGTGTGCATGTGTTTGAGTACTTTCACTTTTCTGTCTGATGATCCATTGTGTGCCTTTGGATATGGGTGCTATTTCTGCAGTTTTAAAGCTACCCCTGTTTTGTTTATGATAACTTTTTTTTTCTTTGTTTTTTTGGTTGGTTGTTTTTTTGTTTCTTGATTCTGTTGCATGAATTCCATTTCATATTTGCAATGGTCATCTGATGATTACTATTATTATGCATGCAGATTTGTGTAGATTGACCACATGTACAAGAAGTGTAGGATAATTTTATTTCCTGTAAAAAAAATAAATTGCAACTAAACCTGTTTGAGTGCTTCTGTCTTCATTTTCCTCAGGTATGTTTCCTTTTCTGTGTGGATGAAAAGAAATTCATGACTAAAAAAAAGAAAAAGAATGATTGTATGTATTTTGTTTGCCTTTGTCAAATATGTCATGACAGTTTTTCTGTTTTCAATCCTGATGTGGCTTTAATAATAATAATGATTATATATGGAATTTATATAGCTTTAGTCATGTTGTTGATTATAGTCTCGATGGAGTTTTCTTCTTCTTCGTTGTTGAATGCTCAGGCAGCAACTACTGTTATCTGTCATATGAGCAAATATGCATTGCACTGCCGTTAAGTGCCTGATAAGTCAGGCCAAGCGCATCCGACTTCATTGTGGGAGAGAATTGATGTCTTTCTGGGGAAAAAGCAGAACGGACCAAGAAGGCAGAAAATAGACCAGAAGGTGACATGAAGAAAAGGAACAAGGCAGAAACAAAGAGAGGGATAGAAAAGAGGGAATTCCAAGCACCGAATTTCCAGAAGGTGGGGATGCTGTTTATAGTGATAGGCCCCAGGCATCCCCACAGGGGAGGTGAAGTTATCGGATTTAGGGACCGTATTAACCAACCCCCATTGCCAAGTAGTTCTCTCTGTAACTGGGTGGCTTTAGTCATTGGTCAGGTTATTTATTAGTGGTCGTAATGATGACATGTTTTCATCATAGCAATGATTATGATATTGAGGAGAAAGATGACAAAACCTCAAATTTGCAGGTGTTGAGTGATGACCTGTATAGTATGACAATCGTGTTGATGACATGAATTGTTACATCACAATATGCTGTCTATGATGACTGTGAAGGTGACAATGTCAAGAGTGATTGATGCAGATAGTGATGACAGCAACATTCAGTATCAGTATGACAATAGTTGCCACTGAAGATGTCGACTAAAACAACGATGACAGTTAATGATGACAACAATCGGGACTTCAAAGATAGGACTGTCAGGAATGATTGATGGAGATTGTGATTCTAACAGCAACAATCAATATCAGTATGACAATAGTTGTCTGTGAAGATGTGGACCAAAACAACAATGACAGTTGTGATTATAACAATCAGGACAACAAAGATAGGACGACTGTGCATTTTAATGGCGATAACTATAAGACAGATGACAGCAATAATACTGATCATGACACAAAGATGGTGATAGTAGTAGAGATATGTAATTCAAAAAGAAAGAATTTAAAGGTAATTGTAAGGATGGTGACAGTTGTGATTATTTACAACCACTGAAAGCAAAAAGATTTATAATTGTAACAATGATGACAGTTATGATGGTAATGGTTATGATGATTAGGACTTGTGTGACGATGATGACGAAGGCTATCACGAAACCAATAATTGTTACACTGATAGGAACGATGATTGTTATGACTTTGATATGGATGGTAATGACATTTGACAATGAGAGGAATCTATAACAATGATTAAAAGAATGATGGCAATGACAACAGAGAGCAATAATTCAATGATGAAGTCAACAAGAAGACCTGTAGATGTTATGATGACTGATATGAGAAATATAACTGCAACAGTGATAAAACTTAATACCTTCTTCCTGTAGACTGTGGTGGCTTTTGTTTGAATCTGTTACAGGGGATAGTTCAAGGCGATTTTTCCCCTGGAGTTAACATCAGTGCAGACTCCACTCCCCCCAAAAGTCCTTCGAACGCAGAACATCTTGCGCACATGTTAAAACCTGTGTCACTTTTCAAAACAGTAGGCCATTGTGTGCCGGTGGGAACAGATGACAAAATTTACAAAACCGCATACACACGGGGACTGGATGTAAAAAAGCACATGAGTGCTTATTCCATTATCCTCGATATAGAAGAGTAAATAAATAAAATAAATAAATGTAAATGTCAGGCTCAGCAGAAGTTGTAACTCATGCAGGCCTAAAGATCCTTTTGTTTTTGTTTTTAAAATGTCTAAAGATTTTAACCTGGGTCTGTCGGTTAAAAAAAAAAGAATCGAAAGCTATCTTAAAGCTTTTAAAACAAAAGCAAAAACAAAACAGAAGCTCTTACCTGATTTCTGGAAATAGTGGAGAACAGAAAATGTACACATGCATGTGCGCGTGCATGTGCGCGCGCGCACACACACACACACATACACACACGCATGTGCACACATACACACACTCACACCAACCACAGGCTTTCTTCGCATGACAAGATTATATGAAAGTATCATTAAATGTTTCAAGTATGTAAACAAACATGAAAAATGCTTTTCCACAAAACAGGGTGGATACTAAATTAGACTTCGCAAGGAGTGTACACATACACACACATACACATGCTAATAATTATGCATCTGCTGTCTCATTTACATGAAGATGCATACTCATGTTTTCACCAGATGTACATTCATTCTTACTTTCTACCATGCATAAACACTCATGATTTCATGCATTCACATACATATTCACACACACACACACACACAGAAAATGTGATTTCAGTTCACCATATACCTAATAAAGTAATTTAGCAGACAATCTTACATAAGCAAATGGTTTGGAGACGGCAACTGATAATGAAACCTTCGTGACAAGCTGCGTATTGATAGACCGCATCACCTCCAACAATAGATCTTGCGTGTCTATCTGACTGATAATTTTGTTTTCTACATCATCTGTGATCAGCTGCTGAGATCAACGATTCACAAGTTATCTCTTATCTTCCTTATCACTGTATAGTCAGGGGGGTTTTCTACAAAAGATTACTTAACCTCTTGTCTTACGTCATTGTAGAATCATTGTACCACCACACTGAAACTTCCAGGTAGTGTCTGTTCGGCAATTTGAACCTGGTACAGCCATTTCTTGTAGGTCTAGAGCAGATTGTATTTTGGGTATGAACACTACATGTTATCCATAATTATACAGGCCGCTGTTATGCATTATCCCATTTTTATCATCTCATTCAAAGGACTTGCAGGGGAGTGGTGTTGAAACCGGAGTTAACTCCAGGGAAAACCCCCCTCAAACAGACATCTCATTGATGACTCAAGCCCCATGCCTTTAGATAATTGTATTACTGCAAAATCATAAGTCCCAGTCATTCTAACCACTTGACTGCTATTTTCATCCACCTCTAAAACTTTGCTGCACACAGTTTTGATTATGCTGTCAAATAAGCAGTTGACATTTGCATGGAAATGCCCGGATATTTTAAAAATGAATATATTTTTGATGATGAAACTCAGTCTAGTTGACAAACTCCTGGCTATAAATCTACCTATTGTACATGTTCTTTTTTTCCCCCTTTCCTCGGCTTGAGGTTCACCAATGGTGAGATTTTGCGTATGCGACCATTTTTTGTCCACCATTAAGGTAGCCGCATTCCGACTTCGGGGAAGTACATGTTCTTATTCTGCATTCCCTGACATTGGATGTGATGCATAGTGCCTGGTCCTCTGTGCTTGTGACCGCTTGAGGTCTGCCCGCTGGCCTCAGTCAACACAATCCAACTTCAGAGTAGCTCTTGACCAGTCTAGCCGGTGACCCCTTTTGGTGGAGAATGCCAGGAGCTAGCTGTGTTATTGAGCTGGTCGTTTGCACCCATGCCGCATTTACCACAACTTGAGGCTGTGCCCACCCTGCCCCATGTCTCCATCAAGAGAACACCCACATTAACATGGCGTGAAGGTGTGACTACAATGTTCACTCCCGTCCCAAGAGAATGGGAGATCTTTGCAGAGCACACATAAGATATATATCAACAGCTTTCTTACTGAGTAAAGATAACTTGATGAAAAAAATCAGTACCTCAAGATGATTTAACATTCTGTGCAATTGTAATGTGCAAGGGATAGAGCTTTCAACTTTGGCCCCTAAACTATTCCAGAATTGAAAAGTCTTTGGTAAAAATGATTATTGATGGTTCAATTCACTGTAAATACATTCTAAAAAGAGTTCAAAGAGATCTAATAATTATTACAGTTTTTAATTAAATAGAATACTGATAT
>JAUZNI010516342.1:0-10356 GCA_034780235.1 Concholepas concholepas | reverse complement strand
ACATACACACACACATTCTCTCTCTCTCTCTCTCTCTCTCTCTCTCTCACACACACACACACACACACACACACACAGCCATTTCTAGTCATGAACATGTTGAATGACAATCTTTCACAAAAGTCAGTAAGCAGTTGTGTGAATAGACCTGTAAATTGTGGTGATCTACATACGTCATAGGACTGGTGGGTTGCATTGCACTATTCGCAGTGTTGAAATATAGAAATTCAGGACTTCATAATCAAAATATTGCGTGTAGTAGTCTGATAGATGTATATATATGTCAGTGTGTGAAAAAGTTGACACAAGGGGCAAGACATGTTAGTTTGTGAAGAAGTTGACAAAAAGGGAAGATGCTGGTAGGTAAAAGGCTAGATTTTCAGTCTGTTTTCGTCAGCTACCAAGGGAAACAGTTTGGCTTATTTTGCAGTGTTATGTTTTAGATTTTTTTTAAAGCTTGTTAGAATGTGAAAGCCAATTAACGCAGAAAGAAACATTATTTTCATTCTAAGTAATTCAGCACTGTAATTACTGAGCTGTTCAGTTTTCTTTTCACGGCTTTAAAAGTTAGAGCTGAACCTTTGTCTGCATATATATGCTTTTAAAAGCTTATCAACCAACAGTACTTTTTAGCACTTGACTGCTAAAGGTAGGCCTACAGTGTAGTATTCCTGTTGTTGCCTGACAACGTTCAACAGATCTGATCTGTCCAGATCTCTGGGCAAGCTCTGCCTGTGTGTTCACTGACCTGTTGCATGTATACGTCTTTCCACTCCGCCAAGCAGAACCCGACAATCAGTACCTGGGATTGAGTAGCTTCATTTTTCCAGAAATTCTGTGCCCAAAAATGTTATGTTCTTTTTCTTTGTTTCAGCCCTTTTTTTTTGGTGCCATCATTGTGTCACGTATTTCTCGCATAGTTTGTCTTTCCTTTCCATGCCTTTCCCCCCTAACTTAAGCAAACGTTGCCACAATATTCTGTTCCCAGTGGGTCTGTTCTGGTGAATACGTAGTGATATTGTTAACAGTATGAGCATGACCCAGGATGCCCATTCTGTAATATTTGCCGTACTGCCTCTCTCGTGTCCTGAAAAAAGTTGGGGTTTGGGGGGGGTTCAGTTTAGGACCAGTAGGTACATTGCCGTCAACTGAGATCTTATGCAGGGTGATAAGATCAGATCAGGCTTGGGGATGTGATGTTTTGGCTTTCGTGGTGTGGCTTCATCACTGTCTGGGTTAAAAGAACATTTTTAAAAAGGATCGCAATTTGAATGTTGGGGTAAACGCTTTAATCTACAGAACGAAGGAATACATGTATGCCATATTTAGACACATCTTATTTCTGGGCCATGGACAGAATAAGGATGTAGGGCTCACTTGTTTAAAGTTCCATTTAGTGTTTGCATTTTTGTGGCTTTGACTGGAACATTGGTCATATTTCATCCATTTTCAGTTCAGGAAGTAGAGTGCTGTTGAAAAAATATTTTTGCCTTTGAAAAAAAAAAAATGGCAAGTCCATATCTTTTTGAAGACGGAGTGTTAAGTCACAGAGAACCATTTATGAAAGAATGGAGTTGGCACGGCAAAAGAGAAAAGAGATTTGAAAGATAGAGAAAAAATCTACATCAATCTTGTCTTTCATTTCTTAAGCCTGTAACGATTTCTATGGAATGTAGTGAATTATTTAGTCAGTGTTGAAGCCAGAAGCATGTGTAAAAAGCAGATGTTTTTCTTTTTCTCCTTCCTTCCCCAATAATGTTGCATCCTATGCAGCAAGCTTTATTTTCCACTTGAGTTCAATATTCTTCATTTGCTCTTCTCACATCATCATCATCATTTTTGTGTTTTAGCTTTTCTCCCCTTGTGTACATTCATGTGTGAGAATTGATTGCATGAGTAAAAGAGTGAGAGAGAAGTTAGTACTCGCAAAATAAAAAAAAGCAAATGTACGTCGTTGTACAGATGGGGGATTGTGTGTTGATGTGACGTATTATGCAGGTTGCTCTAAAACCGAATAGACTGGGATATTCTTTGAGTTCTTGTCTGAATTAATTGTACATAGTTTTATCTCTGTACCAAACTTTCCAATCAGAATTCAGCCTTGGGCTCAACTTTTCTCATGCAAATAAATATAATTTTTCAATAAAGTTGACATTCTGAACAACACTTCTGTGTGAGTTGGTCTGTTCTTTTCCCCATGGTTTGACTTAGTCAGATCACTGACATGCATGTGTATATATACATGTACATGCCATTTCCCCCCTTGCCTCTAAAATGTTGACCTGTCATAAACACTTATTACAGAAAATAATCTATTGATCTGATTGTGCAGACATCGACATCAGATGATCTTTTTTTTTTTAATTTAAAAAAAAAAATAAATTGTTCCTAAGCTAGACCTTTGAGGTTCTCCAATGGTGAGATTTCTGCATATGCAACCATTTTTGCCCACCATTAAGGTAGCTGCATTCCGACTTCGGGGACTTAATTAGTTTTAGTTCTCCCTGTATGTAAGACTGCCTTGACTGTTTCTTAACTCCCTGAGGAGTCATGGGGCATTGCACAGTGCTGAATTTTCCAGGCTGTGTGTTGGCAAGTTGTTCCTGGAGCCTACTCCTCTCTGGGATTTTGTAACTGAATTATTTAAAAATTACATGTGACCCTCCACCACATAATGAGTCACATTGTACTGCACATCAATTTTTAATTGTAAACATGCTAATCATCTGCAATTTAAAAAAAAAAGTTTAAGCTACTACCAAAAAGAAAAAAAAAGACATTGATAATTGGACAATTCTATGGAAAGTTATTACAAATTGAAATGCTAGACTCCAGGATGTGACAAAATGGGAAATGGACAAATTTTGATTCCCATTCTTGCCCTTTCTTCCCAGTTTGACAAAAAAAATCAAACTGAATGTCAACGTTCTTCTGATGAGACTATAAACCGAGGCCCCATGTGTGAATGCATGCAGAACATCTTGCGCACATATTAAAAACCCATTCCACTTTCCGGAAGAGCAGGCCATTTTGTGCCAGGAACAGATGACAAAATCTTTAAAAACGCATGCACACAGGTGTTGTGTTTAGACACATCCCTTAAGTCAGAATGCGGCTACCTAAATGGTGAGAGGGGGGTGTTGCATACACAGAAATCTCACCATTGGTGAACCTCGGAGCTCTAGCCAAGGAAAAGATAAAGAAAGAAAAAGCGTTTTATTAATGTAAGAGGAAACAAAATTACGCCTTAATACTTCAGTACAAGGTTAAAGAAAGCTTACAGTTTTATAATCAGTCGAAATTTCAAAATCAACAACCTGACCCCCCCCCCTTGGCTGAAATGGCTCCTGGCGGAAAAGTGAGTCAGGTGCAAATCCAACTCCTTTTGTGGTGGAGGGTCACGTTTATGGAAATTCTTACCATTCACACCATTGCTGACTCACTCTACAGTATGCAGTTTTTCTTCCTGTTCTCTAACATGTTAGTATGTCACTATGTGAGGTAGCGCTGTTCATAACTTCCTGTGAATTGTTAGCTCGTTCCTCCATGCTCCCAACAACAGAAAACACAACAGACTGTCATCATGTATTTGCAGTAATTCAATCTTTCACTGTATTTGTTCACAGTCTTCAAGCTGTATTCTTGTCGTCATCGTCGTTGAAAAGGCCATGCCTGTATTGTACGGCTTTTCATTTCCACCACACCAAAATGTACATACCCTTCTCTGGATCGTAAAGTTCTGAAAAACATGTCCGCTTGTTACATTCTGTTTTCTCCTCTTTAAGACATACCCTTGTCATGTGTTGCAAATTCTTTCTTTTCACTGATCACAAAAGCTGGAGAAGTGACACCCCTGCCCAAATCACCCCAGTCTGTACATCGTCTGTCTCGGTATGTGTACACCCCAAAGCCCACAGTCAAAAACTTCCACGGAAACATTCAGCTCGGATTGATCCTGAGAAGACAAAGGACTGAGCGTTGCCACAACACATATACAGCAAAGCTCTGTGAACAAGTTTGTGCAGAATTTACAAACATTTTTTTTTTTTTTTTGGATGTTCACCTAATTTCATCAGAACACAGCACCAAAATCACACATATCAATCAAGTTCCAATTGCACGAGCAATGAAATATGTGATACAAAAACAAAACAATTTTTTTTTTTAGGCCTTCTCTTTCTTCTTCTACTTGGTTTGTCTCAGAAAATGAAACAGCTTGGTTAAATCTAAAAGGCAAAAAAAAAGAAAAGTGTTATGACATTTGATTTTATAAGCTTTTATTATGTTCGTGTACATCTACTCACATGTATGCAAGCATGGTTATGCTTACTGGATAAATCATACTATACTTTTGAGAAGAGTAAACGGCGGGCTTTTACTGACATATTCACAAATAATTCGCATTAAATATTTCAGCCAATAGACATGCTACCCTAATGTTTGTCATCATGACAACTGCTTTCATTTGATGCGATGCTACGATGTTTTTAGTTTATGAAGATATCAAATATACCAAGGGCTAACATAGTCATATGGATAATTATTTCTTACAACATAACTTGTTTTTTTGGATTGCGATTCACAGATAACAGAGGATCTGGAATACCAAGTGTTCACATCCACAGTGTCTCCTCACATACCCCCTGCAATAATCAGCTGACTTCCATGCCAAACCTATCCCATGACAAGGGTCAAGCCATGTGACCTTCAGATCAGATCGTTTTTCTTCAAACTTTGTGACTCTGACTGTTGGGCGCCGCATGAATGTAATAAAGTTAAGAACCATTCTCTCTCACACACACACACACACACTCTACCCAGAATCGTACCGACTTTCGTGCCGGTGAGTAAAAACAGACAGAGAACTGTGACAGTGTGATGCAGTGACTGACATCATAATACTGATAATTAGTGATCTTCAGGTGCTGACCACATGTATACAAAACAGTTTGTGCAGTTTTATGTCCGAGTGTCCGTGGTAATGACTTTTCGGCTGATTGTATCCTTGCCCAGTTATGTCCATCCATAAGTGCTAACACAGTGCTTACAGCTGCTGACTGAATATTGTGCAAAGCCCACAGTATTTACCAAGTGTAGAAAATGTCCTACATTATTTGCAAAGTATAGAAACTGAACTGCAAAGCATAGCAACTGTTCTACATTAGCTGCAAAGCATAGCAACTGACCTACATTATTTGCAAAGTATAACAAATGACTTGCGTTATTTGCAAAGTATATTCACTGACCTACATTTGCAAATTATAGCAAATGACTTGCGTTATTTGCAAAGTATAGTCACTGACCTACATTATTTGCAAATTATAGCAAATCACTTGCGTTATTTGCAAAAGTATAGCAACTGTTCTACATTAACTTCAAAGTATAAAAACTGTTCTACCTTATTTGCAAAATATAGTACCTGTTCACATTATTTGCAAAATATAGTAAATGCTCCACATTGCAAAATATAGCAGCTCTTCACATTATCTGCAAAATATAATAGCTGTTAGCATTATTTGCAAAATATAATAGCTGTTGACATTGCAAAATACGGTAGCTGTTACATATTATTTGCAAGATATAGTAAATGCTTCACATTGTCTGCAAAATGTAGTGACCGTTCTTGAGATAGAGTACATCATCATTCAGAGTACATCGTCATTCAGAGTACATCGTCATTCCAGTCCACCCCCACCCCAAAATGCCACCATTCCGGAAGAACTGAGAAAAGGCTCGTCAATGTTAACAGAACACTCACTATCATTACAGGAACATAAAATCCTGAATGAAAATGCTACTTCTATTCAGTTTATATGAAAATTTACATGAAAAATAAGCCACCTAAGAAGAAAAAAAGAAGAAAGAATGAAACTGCAAAAGTGCTACCTATCTAAGACATAAGCTGTAAGTTTTTGGTTCTTTTTTTTTATTTTGTTTTTAACATGGAAGAACTTGAGGAATAACTGTCATCTCTTCATGTAAAAATAGTATAGGCAGTATTTTCTTAATGCATTTTTCATTCTTTTTGTTAAAAAAAAAGCTCAATAATATATATTTTTTACAGAAATTGGAAAAAAGGTTAATTTCTGTCCGTGAAATCCAGTGCAAGAGACTGAGTAACAACTATTGAGCATGTTGGTGTGCAGAGAGAACCCAGACTACATACAGGTGCAAGTTTTACTACGAGATGGATAAATGCCAATGCTGACAACAAACAGAGCGCAGCAGAGAGAAAGAGGCAGTACAGGCTATAAACAGCTGTGACACTGAGTTTGGCTAACAGACAGACCTGACACATGGCTTCAAAACATGTTCTCTCCATCACGACATTTAGTCACCTGATAGTTCTAGATGACAGACAGACAGGCTCGGAATGTGCGACACATCTATTGCTGTCGGTGCGACGACACATTGACCAACTGCCGTCTGTCAGTGCAAGAAAGACAACACCTCATACAGGGGTCACTACTGCTAAGCATTCCACAGGATTCTTTGCACGTCACAAAGAGAAAAGTGCAGAGCATGAAAATGACAAGGCCTTTAAAACATGTAGAGTTGTGTCTGCGCACACACATACACACGAACACACACACACACACAAGAACACACACACATAAACATGGTTTCTCTCAGTCTCACCTGCTCAACATTGTCTGTCTGAAAAAAATGACTCAACGTTTGGAGCAGTACACACTACCAAAGGCACATCACTCACAGAGCTCTACGTATTCATACGACAAAAATGCAACTGCTGATAACAATACCAGAAGGTATTGCAGTCATTAAGATTATTAATTCATCGCCTTCAGTTTTGTTCCAACATTCCTTACACACACCCTTCCAACATTAGACAAAGGCTTGCTTACCGTTCTGCTGGCTAGAAACGCTAACTGTCCACAAAAATCCACACCACTTCAACACCGCTGACTACTATAGATCTGCACTATAAAATGCACGTTTACCTGATGCCAACACTCGTACACCTAGTCGCCAAACCTTGCTCAAGTTTTATATCAAATGTCAACGTAGCCAAGGACATTTAAAAGGCGTGCAAGGTTAATTAAACCATGATTTTAAAAAAAAGAAGAATAAAAACAACATTTTGTACAAAGTTAATATCTCCAGTATCATGTACAGCAGATACATGCACCTTCTTTCACAAAACCCTAACACGGATATAAATTAATTAATAAATAAAAAAAGAGAGAGAGAAGCTGAAAAGTCCTGTACAGCAGTGTCGACAGATCTGGTATCATGATTATGTACATCCAGTTTATAAAATGTCAGATCTAGGTCTACAAACTGCCCCAAACTTTGTCCACAGCCAGTCTTCTTCCATCTGCCAGGCTACGTATGGCCAGTCATACTCCATTAGTATCCAGCAGCAACAGCAGACTTCAACATGCACGGTGAAAGAAACCAGGACACCCCTGCCACCATCTCTCCGTTTCTTTATCCACACACTTTCTTCATAAAACCTGCATAATGTAGCACTCTCTGTGGCCTAAGCATCCAGCAGCCTTGCTGAAGAAACACACAGCTCATCAGACCACACACAACGCTTGCCGACAGCTCACAACGAACTTCACACTTTCCACACAACTTCTCTGAGAAAATCCATCAAGCACCGTGCATCTCTTCAAGCAGAACGAATGACAGTTGATGTACGTCCGTCCGTCTGTCCCCAGTGCCATCTTTCCTTTCTTGTTCCATGCAGACACTAGTTTCGCTGTGTAATCCACAGAAGTCGACCTGACAGACCAAGAATCACTGTGAGGATGATCATCGTAAAAAAAAAAAGAAAAGCACAGAAAAAAAGGCCACCAAAAAAATCAGCACAAATCTGCAGTTTCTGCCTCAACTGCTTTACAACAGTCGTCATAGCTGGCAAAGTGTTGGAGAGTTGTAAAAAAAAAAAGACATATAAAATAAAGCCATACAGAAACAAACACCTCCCCCCCTTCCCTCCCTCCCCAAACAAACAATAGCTGGCCATGTGTCACAAAGTTTTTTTTTAAAAACCCAACCCACACTGATCTAGAAATCCCTGTAAAACCCATGTCTAGTTCGGATAGGGTCTACGACCGATTATTCCAACCCCCACTTTCCCTGACCCCCTGATGTAAGCAGACAAGAAGACATTAGGAGGAGTGGGGTGGAGAGGCAGGTGGGGGCAGGTTGCAGGTGAGCAGGTTGGGGGTGCTGCCCCGCAGACGTTCCTTCTGCATCCAGGCCTGCAGACTGCGCCCCTCAGGGGCCTCCAGCAAACACTCCTCCTCCTGGCACCACGGCCTCAGCTGCTCCCAGGCCGAAGGTCGAGGGTCACTGGGCTGACCGCTGAGGGCCAGCAAGGCCTTGAAGTGTTCCAGGTCACCCACCCCCCCCACCGTGTGGCGACGCTTGCCCCCTCCCTTCCCCTTCCTCCCCCCCCCACCCCCTTCCCTGTCAGACGACTGCTGCGGTAAGGGAACCACGGACGCCAGGACAGGAGACGTGACCTCAGTCTTGGGCTGGACGCTGTCTGTCCCCTCCACGACTTTACCACCACCACCACCACCACTGCTGCTACTGCCCCTGGAGCAAAAGGACTGCTCCGTGCTGCTTCTGCTGCGACCGCTCTCCGAGCCGGAGGTGGAGTCCACAGAGGGCGATGACCCTGACGGCTGACCGTTGCCGTCTCTCTGGGCCAGACGAGCCAGGACCGTGTTGACCTCCGTCTTCTCCGACTTGCTGAAGGGTCGGAAGTTGGGCCAGGCCTGCGTCTGCCCCCCCACTGCTGCTGATGATGATGATGATGATCGGCTTTGCGGCAAAGGGGCCTCACTCTGCTGTGCGGGATTCGTTTGGCCCGAGGAACTGGGGAAGAAGCGCTCCGGCCTTCCTGAGGTCAGTTTGCGAGGCTGAGTCAACACCACACCCCCACCCGAACCCCCCTCCTGACGAGAGGTGCGCGACCAAAACGTGCGGAAGTCAGGCACAGCTTTGTATCGACCCCCGGGGCCAGAGGTCGCGGACGACCCGGACTGGCCGACCCCGGACCCCCACTGGAAGCGTGAGGCGATGCCCACCTTGGTGTCACTTTTAGCTGCGCGGTGTAAGCTGGGGTCCCGGAACCCGTCCTCCCTCCCCTTCCCCCACTCCTGCCCCCCCCCCTCCATCCCGTGACTGCCCTCTGAGGACACGCTGCGGGGGATGTCGGCACCGCTGAACAGTCCTGACTGGCGCGCTGCCAGACTGTGCGACTGCCGGGCGTGGCGCGAAGACAGGCGGTACTTGGGGTTCAGCAGGATCTGCAGTTTCTGGTCGAAGGTGGTGGTCAGCGAGGTCAGCAGGTCGGACCCGTCCTCTGAGTCTGAGGACCCCCCTGCCTGCTGCTCGTGGCTGATCATGTCCAGGAGAGAGTCCAGCGACCCGTGACGTAACCCCCCGACCTGACCCTGACCCATACCCATGCACAGCCCTGGACCGGGTCCGTACGTGTGCAGGTCCCTCAAGGGAACGTCTACCATGTTTTCTAAAGACCCCGTGCGGGAAAACTGAGGGGTGGTGCATTCCGCCAAGTTCTCGAGCGAGGTCGGGCGTAGGAAGGAATCTCGACTGTTGGCCACACTGACAAAGTACTTCCCTCCACTCACCGCCTCTGCAGGCCCTTTGACAGACGGTCGGGGCGCCACAGCCGCCGCCAATCTCTGAGTCTCGGGGTATTCCCTAGCGAAAGAAGCCACGTCAGAGGTGGAGATGGGCTGGGGTCTGGAGGAGTAGGCAGACCGGGCAGACATCACAGGTGGGGGAGCGGAGGTGGGGGTGATGATGGTGGAGGAAGTGGTGGTGGTGGCTGAACACAAGGCTAAGAGATCTTCCACGGACTGGGTGTCTTCCATCTCGAGGTCGCGCTGTGAGCGTTGTAACTCACGTTCGATTTTCTGCTGCTGGCGTCGTCTGCGCTCGATGTCTCGCTGTCTCTGCTCCTCCAGGCGGCGGATGGTTCGAGCCTCCTGCTCCAGACGCTTCAGCCAGTCCAGCGTGCCTCTCCCCACCCACCCCCCCACCACCTCATCACTGCGCTCCAGCAAGGCGTCGTCTGACAGGTGGCGGCCACGCCCCGCGTAGTGGTGGCGCTCGTCCCAGTCCAGGAAGTCGGGTTCTGAGGTGGCCAGAGGGGCGGTGGTGGTGCTGGTGTGGCGGTCCAGGCAGTCTTCTGAGGCGCTGAGAACAAAGTCCAGGTATAATGAGTGTTAAGTGTGTGTTTTTCTATGTTTGGAAGTAAACAAAGCCAGGTATGCGTGTTAAGTGGGGTTTTTTATATTTAAAAGTAGGGTCAAGTCAAGAGTTGCTATCTTAAATAAAATCGTGTTA
>JAUZNI010516120.1:0-10362 GCA_034780235.1 Concholepas concholepas | reverse complement strand
TGGTGTAAACAACGATCCTGCCGAGGGGGGCATGTGACTGTGACTGGTTGAAAATAAAAGATTTTCGAGACGATCGTGGCTCCAGAAACTTGTAAAACGATTCTAGTGACTCGCGAGTAGTACGATGTTGTTTTTCTCAGATTTTCACTGACGAAGTGCAAAATAAAATTGGAACAAACCGTGACCTGATTTCAATGGCTGTTTGTTCGTGAGCCTGTATGCTTGTTTGTGAGTGTGTTCGCATGTTATTCTAGCATTATCTGAACATTTTCATTTATTTTGCATGCTTGCATGTTTGATTTTATTTTACTTCATCTTGATGATTCTTTACCGCTTGAAGTAGTCATATTTTTTTTCTGTTATTGAATAACCACCGTAGCCAACAACAACCGCAACATCATCACCATCAGCATTCAACAACAAGTCACACAAGAGTCAGATGAAGAAATATATTTTTTATTCAAGACTACACAAGCACAGAAAGTTTCATGCAGATGTGTCTTTATTTCGATTTTTTATGTTTTAAAGTCAGTAAGTGTGAAACTGACGGACACTGTAGAAATTACTTGGTATGCAGTGGTGAGTAAGAGAAACGGAATATGGTAGTAGAAGAGTTATAGTCCCTTCAACGACAGAGGCCATGTCCAGGCTTCTGACCCATTCAGCAACACTGGCCAGATGAGTGTTCCGACTATTCTCATTTTGAGATCTTTAGCTATGCCCCGGTCTTTCCAAATGTTCTTTTAAAACTGAATCATTTTTTGCTTGGTCATACTGCTTCTAGCCTTAACAAATAACACAACTGAACTGTTAGCCCTTTACTGCACATTACAGTGCCACTGGCAAATGAACAGATAGGAAAACAGAAAAATAGTGATTTTCAACAAATAACACAGTTGAAAATGACTGTTTTTCTATCTGTTAATTTGCCAGCGGCATGTAACGTACAGTAAAAAGGCTACCGTAATAGGTAGAGTCACTGTCTCCTTTCACATCCTCACATCAAAACTACAAAGATATAGGTACTGGCTGTGATGATCAGTAATGTGAGCAACAGTCCAATATGCATGCACCCAGAGCAACTCTCAAATTTGCATCCATGGAGGGGAGATATGTTACTGGAACTGTTCTAGAACCATCCACTACAGGATATAACATGAAGTGATGGAATATAGAACCCATCCACTACAGGATATAACATGAAGTGATGGAATATAGAACCCATCCACAACAGGATATAACACGAAGTGATGGAATATAGAACCCATCCACCACAGGATATAACATGAAGTGATGGAATATAGAACCCATCCACCACAGGATATAACATGAAGTGATGGAATATAGAAGCCATCCACAACAGGATATAACATGAAGTGATGGAATATAGAACCCATCCACCACAGGATATAACATGAAGTGATGGAATATAGAACATCTCAAAGATATGCAACCCATCACGGTCTGCAAAAGTGGCAATGCAAGTTCACACAATTCTGGTTCAATGGCTTGAGGCTTTATCATTACAATCAAGTGGCAACAAGTTTCCACGGTGCAGAGACTGACCCCTCAATATGGCACTGTAAATAAAATGGCACTGTAAATAAGCTATCACCATCAGTCTGGCACTGTCCATAAATTACCATCATCATTAAAAGGTTACACAGACAACAGTATTATGTGCATATTGAACTAGGAAAGGAATCACTACTTCTACCCCCCCAAACCTGGCACAGACAAAACATGCTCGTGCACTGTTGTGAATGTACAATCTGTACAGATAGCATGCTGACTGGGATGGCTCTACACTGTCCAACTGAACACAAATCATAGAAGTATGTTATAAAAAGGCCACAGAACCTGAAGGGTTCTTTCTGGTACAGATGTTTCAACTTCACAAGAAAAAGTAAATCTACACTGAAAACACGTGGCTCACACAACTCACCTTCCTGTTTGGAGAATTCCACAAAGATTTTTACGATGACTTCTGCATTTTCCTCTTCACTTTGCTTCTCCTGATAAATGATGACACGCTTGACAGTGCCGAACTTTTCACACTCATCAGTGACCTCGTCCTTCAGGTCATCGTCCAGGTCCTCTACACCGACCATGTTCCGTAACACCATCACCGTGCATTGCTGTAACAAGTCAACAGACGCCAGGCCATGAAGTGATGAGAAGTAGGCATTAATTCTTTTTTTTTGTTTTCTTTATTTGCTTTTAGGTTCAAGAATGTAAACAATGTACCTATCAAATCAGGCTGAACCAAACAAGGTTCTCCAATCTTACCTTTTCAAAAGATAATGATGTATAGCAGTGTTACATAAACAGTACACATACATACATACAAAAGGAATGAAAACTGATCAAAGTTAGCAGTTTCAAATTTTGGGCAGAAACACAAGTGGACACAATATTAATCAAGTAGATTTCATGATAAAGGAACGTTTAAACCCACAACATCCGAACCCAGGGATCAGGTCTGGGAGGCAAGAGCAGGCGTGGCTTATCCAAGTGAAAGAAAGCGAGGCTGTGCCTAGCGCTGCTAGTCAGCTGTGCCTCTGCTCAATCAGTTCATGCCCACAGCTACATTTTTCTATGTAAAAGATTACACAGAGTGAAAGCAATGTTTGTGATTTTACTCTGTGAGAAATATGAGCCTTGTACTTTTCTGTCAGTGCCAGAAATCTGTGATTATTTCACAGCACTGCTTCCTCAACTGTTGCAGTTCCAAAAGCAAGACACATCTACCTGTGCGGCAGAGCGCTTTCCGGCCTTTATATATCCCCATTTTGTCTTTAGCAATGGCAAAATACATAACATTTAACAATGAAGTTTTCAGACAATTAAAATCATAGCTGTCAACATTTAACTCTTAGTCTCGTATCGACAACTGATACTATCGACTTCTTGCTGTGAAAGGATTTGGCCAAAATGAGCTGAAATGGGTAGGTATGTTTGAAATGTAATCAAATTACAGAACAGATCTGCATAAAATGTGAGGATAATGTTGGCAAATGATTGTTACATATGTTGCATTATTTTTCTCACAAGTCTGTGTCATAGTTATTTGTCTATTTTGTCCGTAATTATGATGTAATTTCTAATAAACACAACTGTCTGAGTGATGTCCGCATCTATTCTGTATGAAAACACAGCAATACTAAACATAAAACAACAAAAACCACAAAACAAGCTTTATGCATTAAAAACCTTTCAAAAAATAAAATTGATACCACGCTATCACACTTCACTGATGAACACCAGCAGAAAAAAATCCACTGCCACAGACGACACTCGCCAAGCCACACACACCAATTCTGATTCAGAGTGGTTTCCCAGTCTACTATAATTTGCACCCTCTTCCCGCTTTACAAAAGGTTAAATATTAAATATGAACACCTCTTCTAAGAGAATATTAAAGTATTTTTTGGATCCCCAGCAGTTGACAACTTTTGTTAAGGGGCAGAAACTAAAGAATCAAAATGACAGGTGGTAGTTATGAGGAAGGATAGTTTGCTGCAGGGAGCTGTCTGGGTCTGTCTTACCTCTGCTGGCCTCATCAGCTTCTGCATGACCATGTGTCTGGCGTTGCTGCCGCTGATCTTCATGTTCTCCTGCTGGGCCAGGGACTGCTGCATGTCCTCCTCCACTTTCTTCTCCTCCTCCTTCTCCTGCTTTGCCAGAGGGGGCATGTTTGGCATGGGGGCCACAGCTGGTGCCGGGCCTTGGACTGCTGCTACTACATTCTGATCCATCATGTGTCGAATTCCTGTCGCCAGCACTGCTGCTGTGGCTGCAGACCAAGAAACAGACTCACCATGTCACACATCCACACCACAGCAACGCTCTCTCATTCATACTGCCACAACACTTGCATTCTCTCATTCAAACAGCCATAACACTCCAGACAGACAAGCACCCGCACTCACCAACACACATGCATACCTACACACTCCCACATATACCATACACACACACACACACACTTACATACTGCCACCACATACACTCTCATTCACTTCAATCTTCACACTTTCAATGTCAACAAACAATCTGTAAACAAAACAAAGGGTCAATATACAACACACTCAAAACAATCTGGAAAAAAAAAATGGACATTTGGCTGTGCTTATGTGTCTCAACAGTAAAAATCTGGCAGCTACTTTTTTTCACACACTTGACTTTCACATTAACAATGAACAGAAGGATGGAAAAACAAAGCAAGCAGCCATGCACTGGTTCATTCAAAGGCAATCAGTGAACGCTGAAGACTGAAACGTACCACGCATAAAGGCATTCTGCAGGTTGCCAGGCCCTGGCTGAGCCTGAGACACCGGGTGTCCCATCCGCTGGAGAAAATTTTGTGCCAGGTTGCTAAACATTTGATTGGAGTTCTCAGGACCCATACCTCTTCCCAGGTTTCCTGAGCACAGGGAAAAACACTTTACATGTTCATTTTCTTTCTTGTCAAGTCATTTTACACATTAGTTCCCTAAAAAAATGAACAACCCAAACACAAAAAAATCCAGTACAATGACAGTAAAGCCAACCAACAAGCCTGAAATGGACTACCTTACCTTCCTTTTTACCCCCTATCCCACCTCTTTCTCCTCAAATTTATTTGCTGATTTGGTGGTCAGTTTCATTTATATAATATACATTGTGGAATTTCTATTACTCTGCAGTCCAGTTTTTTCCCCTTCTCCTATTTCACAGACCAACTTCAAGAAGACCCCCCCAAAAAAAAACCCATCCACATAAAACCCTAGACTGACAGCTAATGGCAATTGAGCCAAGTGACAAAAGGCATCCATTATATAAAAAGGAAACAAAAGGAAATGAAGGAAACAAAAGAAAACTGTGTATCAAAAAAAGGAAAGATGAAAGGAAAGAACTTATCAGAATTCACACACACACAAGAATCAAGTGGATCACTTCTTTGAATCAGGTTTTTTTTGTTTATTTTAAGCTTAACTTTAGTTTCTATGATCTCTTCACAGAGGTAAGACCTAAACCAGACTGAGAAAACAGAAGCACATATGTGTAGCCCCCACCCCCCGAAATATGTGTAACCACCACCCCCAAAATAGAAAAAATCAACAACCCCAAGCGTTTAAACCCATTCCAACAAAACAAATAATGGCTGCAGAAATGAAGACAGACAGACTTGAGCAACATGACAAAACTAAAGCTGGGACAGTCACATAGTAGTCTTACAAGTGTTCGTTAACAGCACTGGAATAGAAAACACACAGAAACTGTTTACCTTTAAAGAAGACAAAAAACACATTTCATGTGCAAATCGTCACAAAATGTGTACCAAATTTAAAAAAACAAAAACAAAGCTGCAAATGACAATGCCATCTAATCTGTGAAGTTGGATATATTGTTAAGATCCCAAACCAGACCTTAAAATAATCAAACAAAATGTATGGATGGGACGATGTGCAGAACGCAGACACATCAATGCAATGGACTTAATGCAACAACACATCCAAACTGTGATAATGATCAAAACAAATAAATCCAACCACCCACATATACCTGATGCCTAATGCTCTTTTCATTGATATCAGAAAAAAACTCAGGAACAGTGTATGCATACGTGTCAACTTGTATATGCACATCATCTGTGTGTGTGCGTGCATGCACACGCATGTCCACCCACACAGATGAGTACATGCTGATGGGTGACAAGGTAAAGGACAAACAGAAGCACAATACAAACACTGCTGACATTCACTTGTAAGAAATTGTGAAGGGTTTTTACTAACTACACAACAGAGTAAAGGACTAACAGAAACAACACTGAATCCTGCTGGTTTTAGGAAAGTTTAGAATGTTTTATTTTCAGTCTTTCGTATCTAAAACTTAAGTTAGCATCTCTCTTTGATATTTTGTAAGCCCTAAAAAAGTCTTTGTGATCTGATGAACAGCTTTTTTTATTCTGCATGTCATATGAACTGGAAGAAAGATTTATGAACCCCCCTCCAATGTTGAACAATATCAAAAACAAGAAATGTGGTCTGCCATAGAAAGTTTGGAGGAGGAAAAGGCATCACTAACAGAAATGATTGTACAGTCAATGTAAAAATAAAAACAATAAAAAAAACACCAGCTGTCAAAAAATACTCTATCTGAACTTCTTATCTGAGGCGTGTTGTGCATAGTTTACAGGCTCTCTCCCCATGTTTTGAAAGAGTAGATAGCAATATTCACATTAAAAACCAGCAGCCTTGGTGCAGTTGTTAGTGCCTTGGGTTACAGACTGGAAGGTTGTGGATGCAATCCCATAAGAGTCACAGGGGTTTTTAGACTCTGGACGACTCCTACCCAGAGTGAGTTTGCCATGGGCTCATTGAGAAGACTGGGACCACACAGATGAACGTCATCTACTTTACAAATGCGATTTTGAGAGTGTTGCTCAAATTACCTGACCAACACTGTAGGAGTCTGTATCTCTCAGGCCTGGTTGACACCAGGTTTTATAATGAAAGGAAGCGTAGAGCACAGCCTTGTCACATAGTCTCGAAGCACATGCATTTCCATAGCAGCATCTTTACATCATCCTTATTGATCATCATGCAATCAAAGAAAATGGTCTCTGATTCGTTGGCCCTGGTCTCTTGGTGGACCTCAATTTTGGTTTTCCCATACACTTCTGTGTCTGTGGTAAGTTTGTGTCAAAGCCTTCAGGGTTGGAGGTTCACAAGAGGTTGTTAGACATTGTGATGGTCACCACCCTGGGTGGGCATCTCACATAGCCTGGCTCCACAACTGAGCTATTATTGTTTCCCCACCTCATCCTGTGGGGTTGAAAATGAAGAAAGGACTGTGTGTGTTGGATCAGTATAAGGGAGTCCCTAATAATCTGATAATGAAATAAAGTCAATATCTTCAAAACCAATGATCGGTGCAAAAAGTGGCTGGCTCTATTGACGTGCTGAGTGAAACAACTGGATGAGAATTCTCAAAAAAGTTTCAGTGTTTGTCCAAATTAAAACCACAAAAAAAGCGTTTGCATAATAACAAAAACCACAAAAAAACCTCAGAATTTTTTTTTTTATTAGCATCCCTTCATCTCTGTGAGTGAAGAAGAAATAAAACTGTTTGTTTCATAATCTTTTACTTCTAAAATATGACACAAGGGTAGAATTCTATACCAATAATCATCAGATGACTTATACGGAAAACCTTTATGGTTACTCTGAGGAATTCAACACGAAAAAGGAGTGCCTGAGAACCAATATGAAACAATACTGTTCATATGAATGCCTATGGCAATTTTTGGACACCCCCACATTTCCGCTGTGGGATTTATTTTTGGTTGTCTTTTGTCCCCAAGTTTCAAAACTCAATCCCACTTCCGAAAATGTGTATGTAGAGCCAAATACTGGTAGCATGCAACACATAAGCACAGCCCACAGTCCCCTTTCCCTGACCATTCTTAACAGACAGACAGACAGACGGGAAGAAAGCACTGAATAAAACCAAACCAGACCTGGAGGGCCGGGGCGAAGGGGTCCTGCCAAGGAGACTACAGCGTTGGGGATGATGGGCATGCCTATGGGGCCCATACCAGACATCATGCTCTGCTGCATCAGGCTCATGGGGTTCTGTGCGGGATTGCTGGGAGGTCCACCAAAAGGAGGTGTCACTGTGGAGGACATGGGATGAGGAGCTGCACCTAGTGTTGTTGGGGCCACCACTGTAGGACCTCCAAGCTGTGGGACGGCCAGACCAGGTGGACCCTATCCAACAGAACAATCAATGGCTGTCACTCTTTATGCTCTTAAAATACATCTAAAATCATTCAACAATCGGTCCACACCTCTTCACAAAAATAATTCAGAAAACATCTACAATCCCTCCAAGAAACCGTTTCCATAAAAAAAAGTTTTTAAAAAAAAAGACAGCTGAAAACCCTTGTACACATTATGTAAGGACGAGACTTTTCTTCCATACAACCAGGCTCAATATGTCAACA
This sequence comes from Concholepas concholepas, assembly GCA_034780235.1. NCBI lineage: Eukaryota > Metazoa > Mollusca > Gastropoda > Neogastropoda > Muricidae > Concholepas > Concholepas concholepas. Next base: position 2,372 of record JAUZNI010516120.1, on the reverse strand, counting down.
CTTGATTCTCATGGGTTTTTTTTTAAACACTTATACGAGGCGACAATTGCCCTTAGATTCAGACCTTACACATGCTCTTTTGCCTAGCTGCATGTAACACATCAGATATAAACATGCTGCCCTGCTAGTCGCCAAATATTCATACCCTGTATGTAGAGGCATGCATTTTGTAAGCATTTCCATAAATGGGTAGGTGACCACACCACCCATGCCATACATACCAGGCCTGCAGGTTGTTGCTGAGCATCCATGGCCTGTATCTTGGCAGTGGTGGCGGCAATAGCAACAGCGGCTGCTGTGGGCATACTGGACTGTGGAGGGGCAGGGGCAGCTGTTTCTGGGGGGGTGATGGCCTGCACAAAAACAGACCCATGAACAAACAATCCACACTCACATCACTGCTCATTTTTAAACTGTCTGCACTTATTTTTCTTTAACCATTTTTGCAAAGAACAAACTTGACTTCTTCATGGTGCAAAGCACTGCAAATAACAATAAACTGAAAATATCAATGCTTTGTAAAAAGTGCACCTTCCATGTTCTAAAACCAAAAGTATTTTGAAATGCATACATAACAGGTGCTGGTGATGCACCTTCCATGTTCTAAAACCTAAAGTATTTTGAAATGCATACATAACAGGTGTTGGTGATGACAACCACATTTCTTAAACTTAGTCCTGTCTAACTCAAGCATCTTCAGTAAGTTCTTGTGTACTCAAACAGCAAGATTTTGTTGTCGATAAGCGATCAGAAATTTAGTTTTTAATTTGAGACTCAGCTATTGTGGCTATCAAAATTTGATAAATTATACAATTTCAGAGTTTAAAAAACAAAAAACAAAAAAAACAACCTTCTCTGATCCTTCCTTGACTGCAAACCTGGCATCTTATATTCACCACATGAATAACCACTTATTAACTTTGACCGTGTGATTTTGCACTAACAAAACTTCAAGGGTGACAGCGTTAAACCCTTCAGATATTTCTGTCTTGTTCTGTGAGCAGACTAGCCAACAAGCCCAGACAATGAATAACCTGTGCAAACTAGCAAAGCCCCATACTTGGTCATACCATGGCAGAGCCCCCAACAAAGTCACACTGTCCAGTGCAAGTCATAACTATAGAAAACAAAGAACAACTGCAGCAAGAATGACATTTCTTCCACAACATACCTTGCCAACCCGGAGGTACTGTCCACCAAGATCAAATAAATTCATCGATGTGACCGCATCTGCTTGTGCTTGTCCCGTCTCGTATTCAATAAAACCATATCCCCTGGAACACATAAAAACAACATACAGTGAAAATGCAGACTCTACTACACATCACTTCTATACAAAATCGAAGTTGAAAATAAAACAACAACAACACGGTTACTGGAAACATGATAGGAATTTCTATACAAATACATAGGAATTTGGACAGACAAGGACAAAATGAGCCAAAATGACATGGTAGACATAAAAAGTCAGGAATAAAGTCGGGAATAAAAGCCTGTGAATTTCCATAAGGTGACACTTTTAAAACTATAAAAACCCAAAGCATAGTAACTGGGGAGAACTAAATAAGAGAAATGTTGAAAAAAAGGACAAGACAGCATCATAAAATAATTTCTTGGAAATGTACTAAAATGTATGACTCACTGATTATGCTTCAATGTTAAAAAAACAAAAACACATCATCTACTTACTTGTGTCGTCCAGGCCTAGCTGGGTCTGGTGCTAATCTGCAGTACTTGATTTTGCCAAAAGCTTCAAAAACGCTGCAACAGAGAAATATTCTAATGAAAAAAAAAAGAGAAGAAAGTATAACATTTTTCACATGCATAAATAGTATGACATACTATATAGAAAAGAACACAGTGTCTTGGTGTTACTTATGCTTCATTCTAGTCTTACAGATGAAACACATAAACCTAACACTATATATGTGAATATAGGAGGGGAAAAAACGGAAAGAAACTTCACACAAGTTGAAAACTATTCTTTCCAGTCTGCAAAACATGACAATCAAATCACAATTACAATAATACTTTCTTAACCATGCATACATGCTCTTGCCCTACACCATTTTCTCTATGACTCGAGTCTAGATTTTCAACAAAAGATGCAAGCTTCAGCACAAATCTTTAACATAGATCTAATTCTTTCCTTGATAACAGTAACACAAGTAAAATGCTTAACCCTCCTAAAGCAAGTATGCATAAAAATAAAATGCCACAATTCTGCATTTTATGAAACCAGAATATAGACAATGCATGTCATATCCCAAATATCACACACACACAAAAAAAACTTTTTAAGTGCAACCCATACACCCCTATAATCATTTGCAAGTTAACACATTCCCTTCTGGAACTTGGCATACGATACT
>JAUZNI010515027.1:0-10365 GCA_034780235.1 Concholepas concholepas | reverse complement strand
TAGTCTCATCCGAAGGACTTTTGGGGAGAGTGGAGTCTGCACTGATGTTAACTCCAGGGGAAAAATCCCCTTGAACACACCTGCCTAAAAAGCAAAAATTCCGGGTTCAATCCCCGAAACTTTTCACCCATCCACTGGACAGTGCGTGGTGGTCTGGGTGCTACTAGTCATTCAGACAAGACGATAAACTGCGGTCTTGTGTGCAACATGCATTTAGCACATTTAAAAGAATCCATAGAAACAAGAGAGTTGTCCCTGGTGCAAAATTCTATGGAAAAAATATTTCACTCTGACAGGGTAACAACACATACACTGATACAGACAGGAAAAGAAACCAAAAAAATAATGGGTGGTGCTGTTCATGTGGCAGCGCGTTCTCCTCTGGAAGAGCAACCTGAATTTCACGCCGTGACTGATAAACTTACATACAAAATCATACAAATTTGAATACAAGAACGAACACCCACATCAGTCAAAACAACAACAACAACAAAAGCGTACATAACACCACCACAACAACAAACAAAAAAAAACACCTACCTCGAGCTTCCTTCTTCTTCTTCTTTTTCTTCTTCCCTTCCCCACCAGCACCAGCAGCAGCGGCAGTGGCGGCAGTATCAGAAGCCACACTTTTGTTGCTGAGGTTGTACGAGGACCCTTGCATGAGAGAGCTGAAGGTGCCGTGAGACAGCTGCACGCCTGACAGCACACCCAGGATGTCCGGCGAATGGCGGGACTGACTGGACGGCCCCGCCAGGGAGGTGAAGTAGGGGGAATCTTCTTTACTGCCCATGCGGCACGAGGAACTCGGGGCTCCGGGACTGGAGGAGAGACCCTTGGCCAGGAAACGGGAGGAGGGACGAATCGGGGAGGTACTGGAGGCCCGCGTGCGCGTCACTTTCTTGCGCGACAGCAGGGAGGCGTACAGCTCCTTGTGGATGTTCTGGGGAGGGTTGGTGCCGTCGTCCTGGAGAGCGGAAGCGGAGGTGGCGGCCGACGTTTTGGGCCGGCTGAGCCTCTCTTTCGACCAGCCGGGGGAGGGGACCAAATTCTGAGCTTCGCCCGAGACGTCGCTGCGAGGGGACTCGATGGAGTCGCTGTCGTTCTCCACCAGCACGGCTTCGTCGTAGTGCTGGGTGTCGTACATGTCGCCCGCCGACAGCGACTTGCTCACGTAGCACTTGACCTTCGTCTCGTCGGCCATCTCTGGCTGGTCTTCTGCTTTGGGCTCCTCCAGCGTGTTGGGCTGGGGGAAGTAATCGTGAGCGCCGCGCTCTTCCATGTCCAGGGCCTCCTCTGAAGACGTGCTGATGCGGCCGGGGCCCGTGTGGGTGGAGGAAGGTAACCCCGAGTCGTCATCCCTCACTCCCGCTGAGGGGCACTGCGGGGGGGAGAAGGCCGAGCCGGGCAGGTGGAGTTTGGGCACGTCCGAGGTGTCGGCGGTGTCGACAGGGGGGTTCGATTCCTTCTTCTCGGCCACATGATTGCTCACCACTTGCCCACTAGTCCTCATGGCCACGGTGGCGGGAGGAGGCAGAGGATGGCCGTGGGCCAAACTGTAGTCGCGCGCCTTCACTACCAGCTGGTTGAAGTCTCCCTCCCCCAGCTCAGCAATTTCCCGTGCTCTTTCTTTGATCTTGTCTACCTGTTCACAGAATGAACAACGAAAAAAATCTTTGTTAATACATATATCCTTTATTTAATTAAATACTGTAAAATTGCCCCCATGGGGGTCGGGATACTGGGGGCACGCCTGTCAGTATAAATCTAGCATCCCCACCTTCTGGACATTCTGTGCAAAGGAATTCCCTGTTTTCTATCCCACTCTTTGTTCCTTTTCTTACTGTCACCTCCTTCTTGTCTATTTTCTGCCTTCTTGGTCCATTCTCCTGCCTTTTCAGTTTTTCCAGAAAGACTTAAAAGATCACAATTCTCGCCCATGCTGAAGTCAGATGCATTGGGCCTGACTTGTCAGGCATATAACGGCAGCGAAATGCATTTTCCCTCATATGACAGACAACGAATAGTTGCTGTTTGAGGGTTTGACAAAGTAAAAGAAGAATATGCTGAAAATCTAAGATAACAGTTCCAACTCTATAAGATTTTTTTTTCTTTCTCTCTTCCTTTGTGTTTATTGTTTGTTTTCAATTTTTGTGGGTTTTTTAGAAGGTTTTTTTTCTTTTTTTAAGATGAGGATGATCAAACAAAAAAATAGAGCAGAATGCAGCAGGGGCAGGGGGGGGGTCTGATTTTATTTGAACCCGTTCTGCCTTTCAGAAGAGTAGGCCATTGCTTGCCTGTAAGAACAGATGACAAATTTGTAAAAAAGCATGCACACTGGTGTCATATTTAGATAGATGTACTGTACATGCATATGTATCCATGAAGACTGAAGTCAGAATGAGGCTAAATACCTAAATTTCATGGTGGGCAAAATTGACTGCACGTTATACATGTTATACTTAAATACTATACTATAGTGTGCACTTTGTGCACTATAACGTTTGAATTACAATCCCCTTTCATTTCCCTCCCTTATAAATAGAAAGAATGTGTTTGACACAGCTAAGACTTCCTGATTTGCTGAGGTTGCTGGTTCTAAAGAGGCATTAAGGTTCCCTTGTAAGTCACTCTTCATCAGACTTTTGAATCGACTGCTATTGCAACATCTCATTCCAAAAGCTTGGGGAAAATTTTCAAAAACTACAATACATGCATACTGGTGTTGTGTTTAGACACAGAATGCAGCTGCCTGAATGGTGGATAAACAATCGCAAATCTCACCAGTGGTCAACCTTGGAACTCTTGCTGAGTATCAGGGGTGAAAGAAATATGTAACCAAAAAAACAAAAAACAAAAACAGATTATAATATTAATAATATAATCATTACAGTCAGAGTCTGCTACAGTGCTAGAAGGGAGAGCATATTGTATGCAATGTTATTTGTATCATAAATTTGTATGCAGGAACCTTAGAGATTTTCAGCAAATGAACAAAACTGTCAAACAATTCCTCTTGCCAGCCACTGTCTTCATCCTTTAGCCAAAGATCATCTGAACACTTCTTTATCTCCATTCCCTCTTTTACAACATCCCCCCCCCCCTCTGTTATTTTCTTCCTTTTTGTTTTGTTGCGTGCGTGCGTGTGCGCGCGCGCACATACATGCATACATCATACATGTGTGTGTGCACATGCATGCATACACGAATGTGTGTGTGAGCATATGTATGCATACAGGAGCGGGTATCTATGTGTATGTGCACACACGCACGCATGCACCCATGTGCCCTTGATAGTACAGTGCATTCGTGTTCACGAATTGCATGCCATGAATGAACATACATCATACATGTACATGAGTACTATGATACAAGTTATGTGTACAATGTGTGTGCTTGCATGCATTCACAGTTCTTCTAACACAAATCACATGTACATGCCAAAGCCATAACAGGCAAGCACTAACACTTACAGTAAGATTTACACCAGTTTTAATTTTGTGACACTTTGTCAAGCTGTTCATGAAATTGAAAATGATGAGAAATAGGACACTGAGTCAGAGAGCTGTGACACCACAGACTGAGCTGTCACACTGTTAATGGAAGCTGTCTTTCACACACACACACACACACGAGTCAGTCACACACACACACACACACCACACACACAGAGAACACACACAGAGCACACACAGTGCACACACACACACGTTCACACATACACACGTACACACACACACAAACACAGTGACGCACACGCATACGCACACACAGTCACACAGTCACACACGCACACACACACGCACACACACACACACACACACACACACACACACAGTACAAACATAAAGAGCATCTGTTGTTTTTAAAATCATTTTCACAAATAGAAAAGGAATGTTGCAAAATAGGTTATTAAAACAGATTTTACTAACACTAAAGCGATATATATAATACCTGCCCAATGTTCTATTGTTGCTTTTTTTCTGCTTGTCACTTGGTTTTGCTAATAAAAGGGTTTTTTGAATTGGTTTTTTTTTTTTCTAACTCAGATTCATAGAGCGTGCAAAGACCTGATAAAGCCATATATCAATGTAGAACTTTGTGAATTATGGATGCGAACTCTGAAAACAAAAATGTTTCTTATTTTCCAAAGCAATGATGCAAAAAATTATAATCTCAGAACAAACAACAAAAATCTCACACACATTACATTATATTTAATACACAAACAGTAAAATACACACACAGAGTCAAAGTATACACACACACACACACACACACACACGCACGCGCACGCACACACACACACACACCTTTCATAATCTTATATTGATTTAGAGAAAAACTAAATAAATTATATTTAAATTATAGTGATTTTTCTCTCTCTCTCTCTCTCTCTCTCTCTCTCTCGTGTGTGTACGTGTGTGTGTGTGTGTGTGTGTGTGTGCAAGCCAGTATCACTCGCAATTAGACACATAATATAAAGTTTATAAATTATTGCAGCACAATAACAGCACAATCAAAAGGTTTCTTAATTCTTAATCTTACAATAATACATCAATTTACTATTATACACCATAAATTTGTATGATTATCATGATTTCACACTACTACAGGCACTTCAAAGAAAACACTAATGCTCACTGGGTTTTGTTTTGGTTTTGTTTTGATTTGTTTTGTTTTTTGGGGTTTGTTGTTGGGTTTTTTGTTGGGTTTTTTTTTGTTTTTGGGGGGGTATATAAATCACTGTAGTGTAGTGCTATAACAGTTTCAAACGTTTGTTTGTTAGTTTTCTCAATTCCTTAACCCTTGCTTTTTTCCTTCCATTTTTTCATTCATTTTTGTTACAAAAAGAAATTATACAAAAAAAGATAAAATAAAAAAGCAGGGAACCAAACCAAAAGATAACAAAATTGGTCTGCATTGATTTGTTTAAGTGGTTGTTTCAATATTCATTTTGCTGTGCTTATTCATGAATAAAACTTTGTTTCACGGTTCGGTTGCCTTGCGACCAAAGAGAATTCTAAATAAGTAAATTCATGTCCGCCTCTAACCTTCGGCTGAGGTCACGGACAAAGAAAAAAATCAGGGAAACAAGAAAACAAACAACAATAACATCATTTGATTTGTTTCAGTGGTTGTTTCAATATTTATACATTCCTTTTGTTGTGCTGATTCCTAAAACTTTGTTTCAAGGTTCGGACCAGAAAGAATTTTTAAATGTCAGCCTCTGACCGATATGATCTTAGGGCTGAGGGCACGCACAGAGAGCCAACTTCATACAATATTTACGAGACAATAGAATACCAAAGAGGTAGGACTGGCCTCAGCTATCACTGACTCTGTATTACAACTAGCATTCCCCAAAGTCGCATTACGGCTACCTAAAATGGCTAAATGGTGGGAAAAAAACAGTCGCATATGTGTATGTATTCACAAAAATCGCACCATTGGTGAACCTCGAGGCTATGGTATAGCTGAGGAACAAACAAAAAAAAGAATACTACTACCTGCAACTGAGAGTGAAAGATCATAGACAAAATGAAAATCAGACTCAGTATGAGTTGACAAATGTCCAACATAAAAAATATAGATTATACTAGAATTACTTAAGTTTTGAACTTTGAAGATAAACAAGAAAAACAGCGCAAAAATAGCACAAGAGGTGAACCTCAGGGCTCTAGCAGAGGAACAACACAACAACAAATACCTAGCATTTAATGATTTATATAAATAATTACCTTAGTACCTGAGAGCGAAAGAAATAAAAATCAGACTCAGTATGACAAATGTCCTACAATGGCTGCATAAAAAGAACTATTGAAATTGAAATTACTGTCTTAAGTTTTGAAAATAAACAAGGAAAACAAAGAGTGCCTAGCAATGGGATACATGGCTGCCAATCTTTGGGAATCCAAAAACAGAATTTGGTGGGGGGTGGAATTGGGAGGGGTCTTGCCCCCCTCCTGAAAAAGCGTGAGTCAGGGAGCTGTGCTTCCTATTTAAAACTAAGAGGGGTAGAGCTGAAGCATATCTTTATGGTTAAAGGAGCAAACTTTTCATCTCCTGACAAGATGATGTAGTCAGGCAGGAATACAAATACACAGAATAGTGTGCCACACTTTGAAACTAAGTGGCCATAAAAGGAAACCAAAAGTACAGATTCTACAATGATCAATTACTAATCAGCTATTACATCAGTCTGCTTTGATGAAGTACAAAACCAGTAGATAAAAATGTTTCAAGATGAGTGTAATTTCTGTAAAGCACCAGTTGCATAGATTTTTTTTTACTCTTTAATTTCACTACTAATTTTCAGTAGTTTTTATTTGTTTTATAATATAGCAACTGAACTGAAGTCAAAACCAAGTGTCAAATCTGGGCTGGGCTCTATGTGGGCCTTGCTGACTACACTCTACAGTTTCATATATATATATAGTATCAGTCCACTACTGCCTGCAGGTCAATGCTATCCATCACATGCTCAGCAAAAACACTCCTTTAATTTGCTGCTACATCGCTAATCTAATCTCTGAACTCTGCTTTTGTCAGTCACGCAACATTTGAATTTTACTGCACAGTTTCTGCCTTGTTTTGTTATTTTGAAGTTCGACAGACACAAATCCATCCAGGTGGGGTGATCAATACAAGACTTCCTTTTGAGACTTTAAGCACATGCGCTCTGTCGCTTACTGCCTGCCTTGGACATTGTTGTCTTCTACTTCTAGTTCATTTTGTCCGCGCATTTGTATGCATTTGAACCAGCACAATAAACTCACAAGAGTTTTTCAGCAACTGGCATAGCAAAGGAGCAAGACAACTGAAGTGAAAGCGGAACTGATTTAAGCCAAAATTGTAGCTCTAGGTAAACAACTCTGGTCTTCTCATGTGCAGAAATGTCATTTTCATCCACCATGGGAAACTTAAAATCACAAAGGCATAGAGTGCAACAGAAAGCATAGCTTTTGCATTGTTGAGATTGATCAATGTATGGAAAATCCACCTTACAACTTTAATACAAGTATAAACTGAGACTGAGAGCAAAGTCCTCATATAGCTCTGCACAGCTATCAGATTTTGCTAAAAATGTTCTTCTACATCTAGGAGATTGGCATTTGAAACCATCATGTGCATTCACGTCATACTCCATTTATGCCGTTTTTCTCTTACTTTTAAATTAAAATGTCGGAAACTGGTCAATTCTCTTAAATTGTTAAAAACTGGAAAGCCAGAATCTCCACACAAAAAATGGGAAAAAAGGAATGGTTGGCACTAATAGTAATAACAATTCTGTCTTAATTTGAATTTATCCAGGGCCCCTGAGATTGGAACAAGATGATCAATCCATGAAATCTTGCCTCTGGCTTATGAGCCATGATAAAGACTTAATACTACACTACACTACACTCATCAGTATCATACTGCATCTGCTTCACCCATTCATGTTTTTTGCCAAAAATAAAGCAGGTTCTTTGTTTTCTTTGATTAAAATTCATAATCATATGCTTGCTTCTTTCATTGTTTTTAAAGTATTACTATTAGTATTTCCCAGGTCACATGCTTGGATTGGTAAAATCCTGTAAGAGTATATGAAATCTTTATGTAGCCCATCTTTATCAAATACATTATTTCATGACACCATCTAAAATAAACTTGCTGCCAGTGTCTGCATTACAGTACACTATATCCCTTTCATATGAATTTACACTCAAATCATAACATCGTTACATGTGAACACCAAAAATCATGTCACTCCTGACTAAACCAACAAACATAAAACATGTGTAGGCCTACCCAACCTCATGTGTGCCTATCACACTAAAATTGGTCAAAACAAACATTGGTCAACAAAAAACAAGAAACATGCCCAAACAGCTAAACTTTTTCCCATTCAATGACAAAACTGTTATCCAGTTGTACTCTCGCCAAGATTATTGACAGTATATTTTGCTCCCTTGTGCCAATGACCTACTTTTGTGATTCTACCGGTTTCCATTCTCTGCACGCTCTGAACGTAGGCAATCCTAATCTCCTCCCCCTTCTCTCATCTTCACTCACGCGACAACTGGCTGACCTACAATGAACAAATTCTCTCTCTACCGTACACGCGATGAGGCAACCGCCCACGTCTTTCCAATGCAAGTCTTCCTTTGACTCGTGCTCCGCCCTAGACCTTTTAGCATGTTTAGAATGTTCCTTCTGTCTGAAAACTGCAGCCTGTTAGACACCTTTTCCCCTTCCCCTTTCTATGTCTGGTCGTGTCCTTATTTCCAACCTGAGGTTTTAAACAAGGACAGACCTTAAAAACAAATCCAATTTGGGGGCTGGACTCCGTGTACACGCTACACGGTACACGCTCACTCGTGCAAACTAGTCCAGTCAAGCTGGAAAGACGAGCCGCTGCAAAACACGCAATGCGAACTGCTGCCGCCCCGTGACGCTAACGTGGGCCGACCGACTCGAATACCAGACAGGGAATATTCTTCATGTCAAATTAATACTGCAGACAAAAGGACATACAAGTGAAATGATTAATAAATTGTTCGACGATAGCAGAGAGGGAAAAACGAGGGCTCCTTATTTAGCAAACACTGACAAGCGATACACAAGGACGTAAAAGTAGAACCGGGCACGTCTGCCGTCCTAGCCTACCTGACATCGTAAGTAAGTCGCTTTATTTCCGGGTCTTGCGCTTGCCTTCTCGAAAATTCGGGCTGCCTAGGGTGCTGGTACACACTTGTAGTCCTCTGGTTGACCACAAAGGTGAATACAACAACAAACAGGCAAACACAAGGCACGTCAACTGGCACAGTCAGGCCCTAGGGTTCAGTCCACATTGCTGTACGGTTGTAAATGTAATGTATGCAAATATGTAAGGTCATCACACGCACTCTGGAAGGAAGCAGGAGGTCCAAGGGAAGTAACTGTTGGAAACTACCGCGCAAACACAAAATTCCCATGACACAGCGGTCTAAAAATAATTTTTGGTGCATCATTGGTGATTGGTCGAACAAAAATCTGTTCAAATATCTAGCCAAATATAATGTTGAGTTCGAGTACAATCCATATGTTCTTGACTAAATCCTGTCCGAAGCCTTAACATCTATTATATTTGGCTCATAACGCAAACGTGATCGAACAAAACACACTCCTGTGATGAACACACATAATTAAATGTCTTACCTGAAATTCTGACAGCTGCTCCGGTATTATTGAATCATAAATACAGAAGAATTGTTCTAAATCGTCACTCCTCAAAGCAGAACCCAGAAGGAAAGCGTATCTCTCAGTATCAGCAACATTATCATCGCGCAAGTCCATTTTGCTAGCCTGCCATGTTGAAATGTGCTTCGCTGGTCGCCAAGCAAGTTCTACTCGCCACGCGTGATATAGCGAGATCAAAACAACTTCCGACTGGCAAATCTATATAGACGGTATGAGGTAGGATTAGGGCCTAAATACACAGGAAAGAAAGCTAGGCCGAAACAGACCTTAGTGATTATATGGTAGGCGAGGAAACAACAAAGCAAAACTTCAAACTGGAAAGTAGTTGAATTTTTCAAGGTGTCGTTCTGCTACACAGTACCGGCGAGAACAAAAATAGAAGGGGAGAGAGTGTGTTGGGGGAATGGCGAGGGGGGGGGGGGGGGGATAAAGATTCTTCTGCCAAATCGGCTTAACAGATCCTTGACTAACGTGTAACACACGTTCGAAGGTGTGTGTAGTGCACGGAATGTCTGCGTTTGCATTAATCAGTGACTGATGTGCGCGCACGTGTAATAGACTCAGGGTGTGTTTGTGTGTGTGCGCGCGTGCGAACTTGTACACATTCATGAGTGCATGAATGCGTTTGCAAGTATTTGTGCATACTACTGTTTGTTCTACCTACCTTACCGAACTGCAACTTACTGACTGATTGATTATGCTTTCTTTTTTTTTTAACTTATTCATCACACAAGCAAGTGTGAGCACGCACGTGTGTGTGTGTGTTGTATTGTATATTGTAAGTCATGGCAGATTTCTCTGCGTGAAATTCGGGCTGCTCTCCCCGGGGAGAGCGAGTCGCCACAAGAGTAGCGCCACCCACTCGGCGTATGTGTGTGCGTGCGCGCGCTCGCTTCAGTTGGTTGGGGTTTTTTTTAAGACTGGATAAATTGGAATGAGAGAGAAAGAGCCATGGAAACAGCCATTGAGTGAGGGCTCTCAAAAACCTTCAAACATTACTGTAGCCTACCTACCCACCCACTGTCTGTTGCTTAAGAGTCCCAGCAGAGTTATTCCATTTAGAAACTGCATCAACCAACAACCGCCACAAAGACACTCGCAGACTACTACCCACGCACGTTCGTTCGTTCACTATCAAAT
>JAUZNI010513919.1:0-10366 GCA_034780235.1 Concholepas concholepas | reverse complement strand
AGACAGAGAGACAGACAGAGAGAGACAGAGAGAGAGAGAGAGAGACAGAGAGAGAGAGACAGAGAGAGAGAGAGAGAGAGAGAGAGAGGTGGAGATGACACAGGTGATGGATGAGGGAGGGGGCAGGGAAGGTCACACAGGTGTGAGCCACGTGCATTCTCCTGCCATGACCCCTAAGCTGCCCCCACTGGACAAGGTCCAGCATGAACAGTCATGTACAGTGGCCTACAGTAAAGTACACTACAGTACAGTACAGGTGCAGTACAAGCCCTGCTGCGAGAAATCAGTGCAGGCAGGGGCCCATCTATCACCTCCACTGTAATGCCCTCCCTTCTCCTTGCCATGCCAAAGGCCACTCTGCCCTGATGTGAGCGTTGTCCCCTCGTGACCCCAGTGTCCCTAGTGACCCTTTGCCCACTGGTCAGCACTCCCTGGACATAAGATGCCAGGACAAAAAGCTTCTGCAGACAAAACTATCCTCACTTCTTCTCCTTTTCTTCCTGAAGCAGACTAAATTGAAAGGAAGAGAAAGAGGGTTGGTGGGTGGTCTAACAATGGGCTAATAATGCAACGGTGTAGAAAGCAAGAAGTCTTGGGTTCTTCTTCTTCTTCTTCGTCGTCGTGGAACGCTCAGACAGCAACTATTGTTGTCTGTCATGTGAGCGAAAATGCGTAGCGCTGCCGTTATAGAGCGCCTGACAAGTCAGGCCCAATGCATCCGACTTCAGCATGGGAGAGAATTGTTATCTTTTAAGTCTTTCTGGGGGAGGGAAAAAAGGCAGGAGAATGGACCAAGAAGGCAGAAAATAGACAAAAAGGAGGTGACAGGAAGAAAAGGAAGAAGGCAGAAAGAAAGAGAGGGATAGAAATTCCTAGAACAGAATTTGTAGAAGGTGGGGATACTATTTATACTGACAGGCCTCCGGCATCCCCACGGAGGAACTTATAAAACTACTGACCTTCAAACCACAGCAATATTTAGTGAAGGCTCTGCATTTTAACCACATCTCCATGACTCTGTTGATTTACAAAGTGTGTGTATTTGTTGTTGTGTAATGCAATCATGATTTTGTAAATGATTCTGTGCTGAGCTGTTTAACAATGACATTGCAGCTTTGAAGAAAAAATATAGGTGCTCTCTAGGAGAAGAGCATGTGGCCAACCTCTTTTTTCGTTGTTGCTTGCATGCAGTCTGCATATCAATAATTATCATTTTCTTTGTTGGCCATCTGGGGAAGAGTTATCAGCTGAATTTTACCAAAGATAACCCTTTTTTTTTTTTTTTTTGGCTGTGGGTTCTTTACGTGTGGAACAGAGTATCTTTATGATTGAATGAATATTGTAGATGGGAGTTTTGTTTTCTTACTTTTGAAACTGACATACAGACCAGGCAGCCTGGTGGATTGGGAAAGAACGGCAGATCCCTGTCTTCCTGAACTGGTGCATGACTTTCAGACCAAGGCTAGGTGATGATCTCCCCTTTCTTGGAGAAATACCAGTTACCTCGTCTTCAAATCTGGTCTTGGAACTACGCTTATTTTCACTTCCTAGTGCAAAGTTTGTAACATTCTTCCGGTGCTTTGTCCCCACTTTAAAAAAAAAGGGAAGTATTTCTGTTTGATTGGAAGAATTGTCTCGATGTTTAATGATATGTGGAATTTATATAGCGCTGAATCTTGTAAAGCAAACAAATCAAAACAAATGTATGTATGTGTGCATGTCACTTTTTGTTCAGATTTCTTAGAAAATATTTGTCCACAGGACTCAGGAGATTGTAGAACTCTGCAGAGACAGGGAGAGAGAGAGATGGTGAGCCCTGGTGGCGTTGCTTGGAGCTCCTATCGATGACAGGGGCGATGGAGACAGTTGAGTTGAGTTGAGTTGATTCTTCCCAGTGTTATCAAACATTGCCCATTTCTACACAGTGAAGCTGGTAGGCTTCACAGAGCTTTCAATACCCAGCCACAATGATGTCACCAACCAGACTAGAGCCTGTACTGCCATTTAGGTTGGGTGATGTTTGTTGTAATTCACCAGTGTCAGACGCTACATGCTAGTAATGATAGCACAAAGAGCCAGAGTGCTATGCAATCACTTTATTATTTATTTATTTATTCTTTTATTTAAAAGATAATGGAATAAGCACTCATGTGTTTTTTTACATCCTGTCCCCATGTCCATGTGGTTTTGTAAATTTTGTCATCCTTTCCCACCGGCACACAATAGCGACTCTTCTGAAAAGCGGAACAGGTTTTAACATGTGTTCAAGATGTTCTGTGTGCGTTTGCACATGGGGCCTTGGTTTATAGTCTCATCCAAAGGACTTTGTTACCCAGTTAAGGTGCATTGAATCTGTCCCTGAAGACTCCTTTAGGACTGGTGGGTAACATTTTATGCAAACTTTTGGAAACAGTGTTGTGATATTTTTCTGTGATAAATGTTTTCTTGTTTACTGTTTATAGTATTTTTCTGTGATAGATTTGTTCTTGTTTACTGTTTTTAGCATTTTTCTGTGATAAATTTGTGTTTGTTTACTGTCTTTATTTATTGCTTTGTAACCCACATGGATTTCTCTGTGGGATGATGGAGTGTTCATATTTATTTAGTGCATTATGATAATTGATATTGGTGTTATTGTTTGACATGTTATAATCATTTGTGTATTAGAATGTGTGTAT
Source organism: Concholepas concholepas (assembly GCA_034780235.1). Taxonomy (NCBI): domain Eukaryota; kingdom Metazoa; phylum Mollusca; class Gastropoda; order Neogastropoda; family Muricidae; genus Concholepas; species Concholepas concholepas. Next base: position 7,688 of record JAUZNI010513919.1, on the reverse strand, counting down.
GCGCACTGTGTGCGTGTGTTTGTATACGCGCATGAATATGTTTGTGGAACTTTTTAAGATCAAATTTTTAGCACTTTCTGTGATAAATGTTTTTCTGTTTATTGTTCTTACATATGGCTCGTGACCCACGTGAATTTCTCTGTCCATTGAGATAATAAAGTGTTGGTTTTGGTATTGGTAAACTTACCATTGGCTTGGAATTGAAACAAATCAGAACTGAAGATTGCTATAAGAACAGAGCAGGAAGGATCTGATAAGAAACAAGATGGTGTGGGGGGGGGGGGGGGGGGGGTATGATGAATTTAAAGATTTTTAAGGGCGTTATCTTTTTATCTTTTTTTGTTTGTTGTTCCTCGGCTAGTGTTTTGAGGTTCACCAATGGTGAGATTTTGTGTATGCGACCGTTTTTGCCCACCATGAAGGTAGCCGCGTTCTGACTTCAGGGATGGACTCATCTTAATTATTGTGATTAATGAGGAGTTCTAGCTATAGCTGAATGATTTTTTTTTTCATTCCTCGGCCAGAGCTCTGAGGTTCACCAGTGGTGAGATTTTGTGTATGCGGCCGTTTTTGCCCACCATCAAAGTAGCTGCATTCCGACTTTGGGAATGGCTAAATGAGCAAGAGCATTGATTTCCATCCTGTTGGCTCGTGAAGTCAAGGGTTCGAATCTTGGCAGAAGCATCTGAATGTTAAGTGGATGTAGTTGATAGTAAGATTTGAAATATCCTTTGTGATGGCAGTTTTCAGTGTTATTTCCTGAAGGCAGGCAATATCACTGTGTGCGGAGGAATTTACAGATTTGTTAGCAGTGAATGTTGTGAAGTTCTTCAGAATTTTTTTTTTTTTCAGATGATAGAATTTTTCACTTTCTCAATTTTTTTTTTATCAGATATTTTGTCATCAATGACAGAATTTTTCACTTTCTCTCAATTTTCCCCCCCCATATTTTTGTTATTAATGATACAATTTTTTTCACTGTCTTGATTGTTCTGATTCATGAGGAATTAACTGCTTCAGAATAATTGTCATTGATTAAAGTGTGGGGTTTTTACAACTGACAACAAGTTGTTTAGAACGATTTATGTTGTTAATGGTAGAATTCAAGTTTTCTATTTGAAATACTAATGAGTTTCAACTTGTTTAATGTTGAGATTTTGGTGTTGAGGTTCTGTTTGAAATACTAATGAGTTTCAACTTGTTTAATGTTGAGATTTTGGTGTTGGTGTTTTCCTTCACACAAAAAAAGGAAAAGAAAATCACTTTTCTAGATAATCATATACATAATAAAGTACTGTCTTAGTGCAAAAAAGTACAGTATCGCAATATAAATTCATGATCAGGTGATGGGCATATATGCTGAACGACGATGTAAAATCTGACTTTTGGGTAACAGACAGCAATTTTAAGTACAGATTGCCTTTTGAGCCATTTTTTATGGAGTTTATACTAATTCTTATTATGGTTTTCTTTTACCTTGATTTTGAACCTGATGGTACAAATTAGTCGTTGTGTTTCTAACCAAGTAAAGGTACATCTGAAGTGGATTTAGAAGTAAACCAACTGCTGTTTTTCAGTCTTTCTCTGGACTGTTCTTTTTGAATGTTGATGTGACAAATGCGTATGAATCTAGATTTTGTCAAGATTCAAAACATGCAAAGCAAGGATTACAACCATAAATGGTTTTAGAACAGAGCAAGTCATTACAGCAGTATGGGCAGGGTCAAATATTTTCCTTGAATTCACAATCTTTTTCAATGAAATATCCTTAACAAATCTGCAGCACTCTTATCATGCCCAAATTGCACAATTACCGATTTTGCATGATAAGACAAATTTGTAACTCTTATGTATTTTGCAAACGACAACAGATACGATTCTGCAGGGATTTACTGAATGTGTAAGAACTTGGAACCCTTGGCCTTTTCATAGAACTGGCATCTGTTTCCCTGAAGCAAGAGCTGATAATATGAAATTGGCATTCCGCAATTCAATTATCATGATGAAAATGATTTATTATTTATTTATATATATCTGGTTTTGGGGGGGAGGGGGGGAAGTTCCTCGGCTAGAGCTCTGAGTGTTGATGCAACCGTTTTTGCCCACCATGATGGTAGCAGCATTCTGACTTTGGGGACAATTTACTTTTATCCACTACATTGGAATCACTTGCTTACATATATATATGACCCTCCTTCTTCTCTCCCTTCCCTTGACATATGGACACGTTTACTGTCAGTGTGGTACCTATCAGCATACACAGGATAGGAGCTATACTTTTTTCATGGATTTTTTTTTGCCAGTTCCTTAAGAAAGGCAAGGTTTGAAAGCTTCTACACTCATTCAGCTAATCAAAGATGCCATAGCTGAGTGGTCAAGAACGTTTGACTTCAATCCCATGGGTCTGTGAAGTCGTGGGTTTGAATCTTGGCGGCATCTGGTGAGTTAAGGGTAGGATTTTTTATGATCTCCCAGGTCAAGTGCAGACCTGCCAGTGCCTTAATTTCCTTCGTGTATATACACATGCAGAAGATCAAACATGCATGCTAAAGATCCCGTAATTCATGTCAGTGTTCAGTGGGTTATGTAGACATGAACATACCCAGCAAGTCAAAATGGGGCTACCTTCATGGTGGCCAAAAAACAGTTGCATTTGCAAAAATCTCACCATTGGTGAACCTCGTTAGCTCTAGTTGAGTAACCCCCCCCCCCCCCCCCAAAAAAAAATCAGCTTATCACTGCACATTCCATAAAAAAGACAAGCCACAATACAATTATATTGTGTGACAGCAACAGACAGAGGCAGAAAGACAATGACAGAAGATACACACACACACACAAAAGACCACACCAGCAGTTGCGTTTTCTTTTCACAGCATTTCTTTTCCCCAAGCCAACTCATTTCACACAACTTCAAATCTCTATCATTCAAGACAAAAAGTAGATTTCATGTGTCAAAAGATATGAGAACTGTTCATTAAGAGTACAGAATTTCAGCACACTCCAAATGCAGATACATTCACAAGAGCGTCCATGTTGAACATATCCTTCAAAATGAGATTTGCTGTGTGTGTGTTTTTAGAAACAGCTGATGTTGAATAAAAAGATTGAGAACAGGTCATTAAGAATGCAGAATTTCAGCACACTTTAAAGGCAGATACATTCACAAGAGTGTTTATGTCGAATATACCATTCAAACTGAGATCTGTGGGAATTTTTTTCTATTTCTAGAAACAGCTGATATTGAATACTGGATTAAAAAATAAAGGGTCAACCACACATACCATCTGACACTCGCTATACTGTGATATTTCTCAGCATTATTGTTGGAATGATTTTTTAAATGGAACTTACACAAAGAATTTCTTCCCTTCCACTACCCTCACTTCAAGCTTAATTTTCCTTCTTTTTTTCCCCTTCAGATGAAAAGTTTCATAGTGATCTTATCATATAATACTGTTTTGATGTTACAACATACAAAGATCAATAGCCAGGATGTAAACTTCATATATATGGTGATCAATCAATCATAAACACATAGAAGACACAGACAATGCACTGTCTTGCAATGCTAAACGGAAAACCATTCTTTGGCAAGAAATACTTCAAAAGGAATGCATGATAATTATTAACAAACGCACACACACGCATGCATACTGCTCCCCCCCCCTTTCCAGCATACACTCCGTCTCTCTCAAATTTCAGTTGACGCTTCCTAATAAACAGTATTCCTTTCATAAGTCTGCTTTTTTTCTTCATCTTATTTTCCATGACATGCAATGATAGTCTATTCCACTGATAACAGAATTTGTAATCAACAGAATCAACATGTATGCCTTTTGTAGGCTGCAGGTTTTATAAGCGATTCGAAACAGTTTTTTCAGATGACCATATATCTAAAACAAAACTTAACTTACCCCAAGCTATTTCAGTCCAATCCATATTGCTTATAGCCCTACTGAACATGAGAGCCATATCCATGTCATGGTTTTTTTTAGACTTAGCAGAAAACTATTAATACCACAACCACAGTCAAATCTGTACATATAAATCTAACACTGACACAGAAGGAAATTTATATACCCCAAAATGTAAAAGAATAGAAATCAAGAAGAAGAACAACAAAAACGCACCCTCTTATTCCCCAGATCACTCAACCAAATGTGATAGAAACGTGGATTTCAAACCTTCTGGAGTTAAACTAATACTTCCAAAGCTCAATGCTTCTTTATGTACCAGGGTCTCAAGATGGTCTTGACTAGTCCTCAGCTAGGGCAGCCTCTAGCAAACACACACACACTGACAACACAATGCACACTTTCTAGATGCAACTCGGAGATCTTTCGAGCCATTGTAGGGTAGATTTTACATTGGCTGCTGCAAGAGACACATAAAACACTGTGTGTAGAAAAAAAAGAAAAGTAGACATCTATATGAATTAGATCTCTTAACAACCTGCTCAACAACGAGTCCTGTGTCAAGAAACACAGACAAAGGCTGAAAACTTGTGACCACAATGCTCGCCCTCCTACATTACTGAGAGTTCTCTCCCATCCGTTCCCTCTTCTTTTACCCAGATAAGGATTGAAGTAGAAGAAACAAAATAACTTGATGCCTCACAGAAAACACAACCCATATCAGTATCATACCGGTCCGTTTGTTTTTCTAAGCTGAGATCAGGATCAGGAGAATGGACCAAGAAGGCATAAAATAGACAAGAAGGAGGTGACAGGAACAAAAGGAACAAGGCAGAAACAAAGAAAGGCTTAGAAAAGAGGGAATTCCTAGCACAGAATTTCTAATAGGTGGGGAAATTATTTATATTGACAGTCTCCCGGCATCCCCACCCCACGGGGGGATATATTATATTCTAACAGTATCAATAATTTTTCTTACAACTTTTGCGTAGCTACTAATCTTTGCTTTTTTCTCATTCCTCGGCTTGAGCTCCGAGGTTCACCATTGGATTGGTGAGAATTTGCGTATACGACCTTTAGCCCACCATCAAGGTAGCCACATTCCAACTTCGGGGATGCTAATCTTTATAGAAACCCCAAGACAAAACAAAGTCTAATGTGTCTGTTTCAAAAAAGATCTGAATGTTTGTTCTTCTACAGAGTATTTTCTACCCGTGCCTATGTGTTTCAAATGATACGCATATTTTCCTTGTGAAAAAAGAATTCAGAAAGAAAAAAGTTGGGAGGACAACCGTTTCTTCCTTTAAACAAAACAAAACAGTACATCATGACGAAACACTTCAAATTTTTTCCAAAGCAGATCATAAGTCATTACGAAAAATGACCTTACACTTACAGACACAAAAAAGTGACAAATGAAAACAGTCTTCTTGACAAATTACCACATACTTCAAATATGAACACACACACTACAAACTCACACAATACAAAAAATGACCTTACAATTACAAAAACAAACTAAAACAGTCTTCTTGGAAAATGTCCTCATACTTAAGATATGAATGCGCACACACACACACACACTACCAAAAAAAAAAGACCATAAACTTACAAACACAAATCGAAAACAGTCTTCTTGGAAAATTATCTCATACTTCAAATATAAACACACACACTCTCTCTCTCTCTCTCTTCACAGGCAATGTCTCTCCCAATTCACACATAATATCACATAACGCTTTGTTGTTCTAGATCCGAAAACTGCCACTGTTCACAACAGCATTAAGGCTACGATGGCTTGGTGGTGACTAAAGAAGAACCGGGGGTCATAAAGTTGAGCTGGCAGGGGAAGGGGACTGCTGTACATGGGGCAAAACGCTGTCGATGTGTTTCTTGGCTTCGGAGGACAGCTTGTTGGCCTCGCTGGTCAGCTTCTGAGCTTCCAGAGACAGATCATTGGACAGCTTCTTGGCTTCCGCAGACAGATCCTGAGCCTCTGTCTTCAGGGTGTTGATCACCCATTCCATCGCTATGCGGCCCTATGCGTCAGGACAACATGGAAGAATTAAAAACTTGACATTCACAAAACTCTCTCAAAAGATCCAGATTATTTAACATGATTAACAAAAATCATGACAAAACTCAAAGACCCAGATACAGATACAGACCCAGATAACATGATTAACAAAAATCATAACAAAACTCTCTGAAAGATCCAGATCATTTAACACGATTAACAAAAATCATAACAAAACTCCCTGAAAGATCCAGATTATTTAACATGATTAACAAAAATCAAGACAAAACTCTCTGAAAGATCCAGATTAAATAACATGATTAATAAAAATCATAACAAAACTCTCTTAAAAGATCCATCTTGTGATTTATATTTAAAACTGCAGGAGGAACAAGCAACTTTGCACAAAACAAAGCAATTTTCTTCTTCTTCTTTGTCGAACACTCAGAAAGCAGCTACTGTTGTCTGTCATATGAACCAAAATGCGTTGCGCTGCCGTTAAGCGCCTGACAAGTTGGGCCCAGCATATCTGACTTCCGCGTGGGAGAGAATCATTATCTTTTCAGTCTTTCTGGAAAAAAAGGCAGGAGAATGGACCAAGAAGGCAGACAATAGACAAGAAGGAGGTGACAGGAAGAGAAGGAACATGGCAGAAAGAAAGAGAGGGATAGAAAAGAGGGAATTCCTAGCACGTGATTTCCAGAAACTGTGGGGATGCTATTTATACTAACAGACCCCCGGCATCCCCACGGGGGATTTTCCATCTTAGCTCCACACTTTTTTTTCTTTTTTTAAAAATAAATATTTCAAGTCGAGCTGCAGTTGTTGAAAAGTGTGGACAAAAGCAACATGGCCCATCTGACCCGTGTGCAAAGATAGATCTTCCAGAATGTTGCTGTGCATCCCAGTGCAGCCTATACTAGCTCACCTTGCCGGCGTTTTTGGAGATGGTGTCGGTCATGACGGACTCCATTCTGTTGCTCAGGGGCACGCCTTTGACCGTGACCACAGCTTCCTGCTGCAGTCTGGTTCTGCACACACACACGCAAACACACACACACACACAGGCCACATCCTATTAGCCTTGAATTCTCGCTTTAATAGTTATTTTTTGTTGGTGGTTTTTTTTATAGTCTTTTTCACTCTGTAAAGCATTATCATTTTGATTTTTTCTGCTTTAAATTAACATTTAAAAAACCCCAACTGATTTGGAAGAAATAATATAGCACTCGCGTTTTCCAGTTAACTTGAGTGTAGAAAAATGAACGAGCAAGTGGAAATCGATCAGAGAAGCTTCGTCTTACTTGTTCTGAAACCCACACTGAAGTCAGATGCACTAGGCCTGACTTGTCAGGCGCTTCATGGCAGCGCAAAAAACTTTCGCTCACATGACAGACAACAACAGTTGCTGTCTAAGCATTCCAACAAAGAAGAAGTTCTGAATGTCTCTATCAGCAATTCAATCATTGGTCTAAAATATATTGCATAATTCATGGCATTTTCTTTTTTTATTTGTCATGGAAACATACTCCGGCTTAAGAAACTACAGCACACTCATCTTCAGGATTTTGGTCCTGCACTCACTTATCCACAGACAAATTGCAGGAGTAAAGATAGGGGTTGGTGTGGCTGTAACACCTTGAGCATAAGAAGAAAACACCAAGGAGTTGTTGTTGGTGTGCGTTTCCCAGCTTAACACTCTGGGGGTCACCCAGAATGTGCACTCTGACTCACTCATCCCACCTGGGAATCAC
>JAUZNI010512809.1:0-10374 GCA_034780235.1 Concholepas concholepas | reverse complement strand
CCTCTTTTTAGAGGCCACATCCCAACTGTCTGACTGTGCTGTCGTAGCTGAGAAGTTGTACAGAGTTGTGGCAGATCAAATATCTCTGCTCTGTTACAAAGTGGCGCTGCGAGCAGGATGGTAAAGGACCTGGGTCACTGGCTTGAGCATCAAATATGCTGGTTGGTGATCCCACTGATGCACCTTGAGACGCGTAATTAGATTACCTCCCATGCGATCAGAGTGTGGTGTGTTACTAAATCGGGACACACCAGTGCATTTCGCGGTGCTCTGTTTCCTTGGGTGGTGACCGAAAGCCCTCCGTTGCATACACTTTGCCCTTCGTGGTAAAATGTAGAATTTATGCAGCCTCTTTTTAGAGGCCACATCCTAACTGTCTGACTGTGCTGTCGTAGCTGAGAAGTTGTACAGAGTAGTGGTAGATCGAATATCTTCGCTCTGTTACAAATTGGCGTTGCTGACAGGATGGAAAAGGACCTGGGTCACTGGCTGGAGCATCAAATATGCTGGTCAGTGAGCCTACGAGTGTAACTCGGGACGTGGTACAAGTCAGGGGGGTGGATGTGACGGGGCGGTAATTAGATTGCCTCCTATGCGATCAGAGCGTTGTGTGTTTCTAAATCGGGACACACCAGCGAATGTTTGTGCAGCGCTCTGTTTCCTTGGGTGGTGATCGAAAGCTCTCCGTTGCATACACTTTGCCCTTCGCCCTTCGCGGTAGAATTTATGCAGCCTCTTTTTAGAGGCCACATCCCAACTGTCTGACTGTGCTGTCGTAGCCAAAGATCAAATATCTCCACTCTGTTACATATCTATCTTATCTATCTATCTGTCTGTCTGGCAGGCTGTCAATTTGCCATTTTGACTCAAAATTTAACTCATGTCATGCACCACTTTCCTTCGTTCTGAACAATTTTTTTTTTTATTATCGTCATTTTTTTTTTTATAGCTGCACAGCATCAGCCTTTAGGATGCCAAAGCCCTGCCCTGCTGTTAGAGGATGATAATGGAGGGGGATGATGGTGCACTATGCAGCCGTGATCTGTGCTGGTGCTGCGAGATTTAGTGAGGTGCCAGACGCTTCATTTTATAAAACGTGTACCAGAATCAACTGGTTTAATTGTTTGAGAAAAATAGACAAAGACACTATGTAGTGACAGTAAGTTACTTAAAGCCAGACTCTTCATGCTATGTTAATGATAAAAAAAACCTTGATGTTTGTTTGCAGATGGCACATATTTTCAAACGTGGATTTTGGTCAACTGATTTTGACGACCATCAAAGTTGTAAAAATCATTCAAACACTTCAGTTGCTTAAGCTCTTTGGGACACCAGGCACAACACGCGCAATTTATGCATGTCTACGTTTTCTCTCAGAATAAGCTGTGTGTAAAAAACGAAAAAAAACAACCCCATGACTCTAAAACTGTGAAGACGATATATACGAGGAATCCACCTGTTACGAGTTCCAAATATCAGAAGACAACAATAGAAACACAATCAATAATTGCCACATGAAAAAATGTGTGCAGAGCAGTATAAGTGAAAACAATGACATCATCAAGTGCTGGTTGCAAGAGTAGCTCGATGGATAGATATAACTATCAGAGTATGATAAGGAGTTGGAGACTCAAGTTGGTGCTGTATCTTTTAAAAATTGAAATGAGCATTGGATCCTATTCTATTCATCTACAAGTTTGTATTTTTAAGAGATTTAGATTGAGATCCCCTGTGTAAACGTGTACATTCATGTCATGGACACACGATAAACTCATCTATCTTTCTTGGCAAAAAGACTATTGCTACTGATATAGATAACACACCAAAAAAACACATCCTGAAGTCTAGACTTTATGATAATATTATGTTTTTTCACATGGTGAACCAGCATCTAAGTGAAGTTCTCTGCTGATAATAATATAGTGCAGCATTGTATTGTAATTGCCTTCAAGGGATGATTAAAGTGCTCTTGACTTGACTTGACATATATGGAGTATCCTGTCTGCTACAACACCTGTAAACACTGAGAACTGGGACTGAACCATCAGCAGTAGTAACAAATACAACAACAACAACGATGATGTTATTCAAAATAACGGAGCAAGAGACAGGCTTAAAAAAAGAAACTAGAAGAAGCCACACCATTGACGATCCATGAAACCAACATCCGCAGTCCATCTCTCTCTCCCCTGAGCCCCATGCTGCTATCAGCCACCTTCAGAAGCTACCGCTCTCTTGCCGGCACAGCCGGGCATACATCAACATGGCCATTTGCTTCTGGACAGCAAAATCAATGATTAAGCCCGTAACGAATTCACAGACAGAACTCCATCCTCCACAAACTGATTGTATTGAAGAGAGTTTATGATCAGAATAAGGTTACCAATGAAACTTGATGTAAAAAAATGATATCACAGTATCAGCAGGGAAGGTGTTGCTGGAAAGACATGGCAGTGAAAAAATTCAACATGATGAGGACGATGATAAACGAAAACACAAATAATTCAAAAAACAAACAAAGAAAACAAGACAATCACAATCACAATGACAAACATAAGATTGAACTTTATTTGCAAGGTGAGAGTGCGAAGCAAAGAACAAACACACACACACACACACACACACACACACACACACACACACACACACGCAAACACACAAACACACACACACACACACACACACACACACACACACACACACACACACTCAGAGTTACACACACACACACACACAGAGTAAAAAGAAAACAATGCAGTTCAGATAAACTTACCTTTTCTAATACACTTCCCGCCAAGGATCAGAGATAGCAATGCACTTCAGTACTCCACTGTCATTCCAGCAGTATTGGAGCAATCCACAACCTAAACAATACAAAACCAAACAGTTTCAATACGTTTTCATGTCAGTTACACACATAAACAGAAAACTTAGCATAGATCAAGCTTGAGGACAGCATGATCTGAGGGAAAATAGGCTGCATGGTCATGAAGATTATGATAATAGTCATAACATGATCACAAAAAAGGGGAGGGGGGAGGAGGACTGCATTGTTGCTGTGCATTTCACATTTTAACACCTTGGGGGTCACCCAGACTGTGCACCCTGACTCACTCATCCCACATGGGAATCATATAATGTGAGATTAAGAATACATGTCTGATACTGGATGAGAAGTTTGTGAGTCCTACAACACTTTTCAAGTACCTCGCCCCATAGACAGCCATACTCCGACTTTAGAGGATTTTTTCCTGACTTTTAAAGAAGAATTAAAGGAGAATGCAGGTTGTTATGCTAAGAGCTTGTCATGGCTGAAGGTTATATCTCAACATAACAACATTCTACAACATACCATGTTTCCACTCTTTGCTTACATCAATAACTGACACAGCTTTTAGCTTGAGCCAAGGGGGTTGAATAAAACATTTGGTAGTTGAAAGTTCAAATTCATCTAAACAAAAACTTTTTTCTTCTCGTAAAGGCCACAATTGTTTCTTTGTGTGTTACACAGTTAAAACTTCAACAGAGTCATGCGATGTTGAAAAATCACAAGTCCCTCATGGTCTCTACCTCTAGGCAAGTCTGGTGCCTGTATCTTGTTATCTTTCTTATTCATCATGTTTTCCACAGTCATTTGCTGATTTGGCCTCTCAAGGATTTATGTGACACTTCCTAACAATATAAATATAATAAACAAAAAAGTTGAATTTCAGAATATTGAGAAGATATATATAACTAGAGCTCCTAGGTTCACCAATGGTGAGATTTTGCATAGGCAACCGTTTTTGCCCACCATGAAGGTAGCTGCATTTTGACTTCCAAGATGCAGGCTGGGTATACATGTTTGTGTTTCCATCACCCACTTAACGCTAACATTATGCATATATATATATATTTGATCTTCTACATATGTGAATATATAGTTATATACACAAAAGGAATTAAGGCACTGGCAGGTATGCACTTGAAGTTGACCTGGGAGTCAGTCATGTGGCGTTGAAAAATCAAGAGTCCCTCGTGGTCTCTACTTCTAGGTGAGTTTGGTGCAAGCCTGTATCTTCTTATCTTTCTGATTCATCATATTTTCCACAGTCATTTTGCTTAGAACTCAAGGATATGTGACACTTCTTAACAATATGATTTATACAAAAATGTTGAATTGCAGAATATTGGGAAGATGATACATATGTACGTGTTATTACTTATACCATCATATGAGTGAATGCACAATCTATTAATAACCATACAGTCCACACTCTTCCTTTGCTTACCTGGACATTTTTCAGATGCATGGTACACACAGGAGTACCTGTTGTCTGAAGTTAAAGATATCCACGTGAATTCCAATGAATTATCGTCTGTGCCTACCCTGAAATCTGAAAACAAAGATCTTCTTATTGAAAGCTGTTCAACACACACATGCATACACGCATGCACACACGCACACACACGTGCACACACACATGCATGCACGCACGCACGCACACACACACACACACACACACATACACACACAAAATTGACAAAACTGCATACACACAGGGACTGGATGTAAAAAAGCACATGAGTGCTTATTCCATAATCCTCAAAATAAAAGAATAAAACAAACAAACAAACAAACAAACGCACGCACGCACACACACACACATGCACACACACACAGAGTCACACACACACTAACACACACACACACACACACATACACACACACAGAGAGTCACACACACACACACACACACACACACACACACAAAAAGATCTTGAAGATGGCTTGATGAAAAAAAACAAAATTTCACCATTGGTGAACCTCAGAGCTCTAGCCAAGGAATGGGGGGAAAGATTTAAAAGGATGGTGAGTCACAAGCTATTTAACCCTTTGCCAGGTTTGGAGAAAGAATAATTTGTGGTTTAAACAGAATCTTATTTGGTCAAAATAATATAGCAGTGACACATGAAGTATGAGTACAACAAGCATTTAACTTTTTAAGCTTATGAAAAGTACTCTTGAAGGTAGATCATGTACAAAAATAGGCTACAGCTTATAATAACATCACACCATATCGAAAGAAATTAAAGCAAGAACATAACACGTTTATATCATAAAAGTATCAGGAAAAGAAACAACAATTAAAAAAAAAAAGAAAACAACAAAACAAAAATAATAGAACGGGTAGACACATGTATCAACAAAACAACCATACAACATCATCAATCAAAAAAAGATTTTTAATTAAAAAACAAGCAGTGACAAGGTCCACACCAGGAAGATGATACAACTGAATATTTCATTTGACACATCATTTCAATGAAATGGTATCAAATGAAGTTGTTCTATTTGATCTTTCACAGTCACTCATTCATAGTCCAGTTTGGGGATTTGTTTGATGTTGATTCTTCATTTAGTTTTCTTCTGGTTTTGTTTGTATAAACTTCCTTATCATATAAAACTGATATGATATTATTATTAGGCAGATCTATACATGTAGTTCTAGTTGGTTTTGTTTTTTCTTGTTTTTTGTTGTTTTTTCTTAATCCATTTTCTCATATATCATGTTTAATTAATCAAATGCTCTTGGTCACTGTGATGAACCCTGCTACCACAGCCACTTCTTTCATCTAAAATTTTACACTCTTTTAAAATAGTTTTATTGTTTTAATCAATTAATATAAGAAGACAGTTAGACACCCAAACCATACACCTGGCATGGTCAAGGCAATGCAGATCCCAAACGGGAAGGTGGGTAGAAAGGGACAGGATAGCCTGGTGGTTAGAGCATTGAGCTTGCGATCTAAAGGCGAGAGTTCAAGCCACCAACGAGATGCCCACTCGAAAGGATTTTTCCCCTGGAGTTGACATACATGTATCAGTATTGACTTCACTCCCCCTAAACTCCTTTGGAAGAGATTACAAATCGAGGTCCCATGTACTAATGCATGACAGAATATCTGGTGTATGTTAAAACCCATTTCAACTTTTATGAGCGGATGACCAAAATTTTTTAACACCTGCACACTGTTGCCATGTTTCTCTTGAAATCGCACCATCCCCGAACTGGCTGAAGTCAGAATGCGGCTACCAAATGGTGGACAAGCATTCTCATTCACAAAATCTCACCATTGTCACATTGATATACCTCTGATTCAGAGCTCTATCCATAGAACTTTTTTTTTTTTTTAATACATTCCAAACAGATCATGCGTGTGTACATCTCAAGCGGCTGAAGGCATCAGCTTCAACTCAACCATTTGGAATACAGTCATGTTCTATCTAAAAGAAAACTGACAGCTCATATCCTCTACTGGCTCTAGCCTTTTAAATGCTCAGCTTTAAGAATGAATGTGGCGCTGGCAGGATGGTTTAGACGTTCACCTGCCTTCAAGTAAACCGCAAGCTTCTGGGTTCAATTCCCAGCCTTGCCCTTTCTTCCCAATTTGACAGGAAAATCAAACTAAATGTCTTTCAGAGGAGACTAAACCAGTCAGACCAGTGTGTTTACAGACCTGTCATGTCAAAAGAACCCATGACACTTGAAAATCAGAAAGAGCAGGGAGGTACTACTAGCAAAACTGGTAGGTTCAATAAATAAAATAATTCCCAAGTTCTGTATCCCGGAAGTCAGAATGTAGACTACTTTACTGGTGGGGGAAAAAGCCTTTTGTCTGACATTTTCCTCATGGTTCCAGCAACTTTGGTGGGGTTTTTTGGAAAAATGTTGCAAAATTGTGCTTTGTCATGGATCTGCTTGATACTGATAATAGCATTGCTTCTGACCGAAATGAGTTGCTTGGTTTGATTCAATGATTGTATTTAAATACGACACACCAGTGACCTGTTTAAACATTATCCCTGAAGTCGGAATGCGGCTACCTTAATCAAGTTATTCATGATACTGATAGGCAAAAACAGTCATATGTATACATATCATATGGATACGTACACGTACACAAAATCTCACTTTTGGCGTATTGCATTGGTGAACCTCGGACCGCTAGCCATGGAACAACAACAAATCTAAGTGTTTTACACTTCTGTGATGGGAAGCATTGATCCGCGTTTCCGAGTCGCAACATAATTCTCAGTTTTCTGGATGAGAAGCATGGATGGTACTGGTAGATTTTTCACATGTAGTAAACTGTATAAAACTCCCTGGATTCTCCCCACACCACTCAAATAATTTAGTTCCCCATATATATGTTTATCAGTTTCTTCCAGAATGTGTCACTGACATTTTCCTCATGATTCAAACAACTTTGACTTTTTTTGTGAAAAATGTTGCGAAATTGTGCTTTGTCATGGATCTGCTTGATACTGATGATAGCAATGCTTCTGACCAAAATGAGTTGCTTGGTTTGATTGCATTTAATTATAGTCCCACCAACTTACAATCGAAATGAGGTAGTTCCACATGATAAATTAAAATCGATTCAGAAGTGGTTAAAACTGATGAGGGTAGTGCCTTCAACTTGTGCTCACCTGGTTTAGTTCGTACCTTTCAGACCGGTTTCAAACAGTTGCAGTAAACAAGATTCAATCAAAACTTGCCAAACTCATGTGATGGGGCAGTAATTAGATTACCTCCCATGCAATCAGAGCGTGTGTGTTACTAAATCGGGACACACCAGCGAAAAGCGCAGTGCTCTGTTTCCTTGGGTGGTGATTGAAAGCCCTCTGTTATATACACTTTGCCCTTCGTGGTAAACTGTACAATTTATGCAGCCTCTTTTTAGAGGCCACATCCCAACTGTCTGACTATGCTGTCGTAGCTGAGAAGTTGTACAGAGTTGCGGGAGATCAAATATCTCCGCTCTGTTACAAAGTGGCGCTGCGAGCAGGATGGTAAAGGACCTGGGTCACTGGCTTGAGCATCAAATATGCTGGTCAGTGAGCCCACAATTGTACCTCGGGATGTGGTACAAGTCAGCGGGGGTGGATATGATGGGGCGGTAATTAGATTACCTCCCATGCAATCAGAGCGTGTGTGCTACTAAATCGGGACACACTAGCGAAAAGCGCAGCGCTCTGTTTCCTTGGGTGGTGATTGAAAACCCTCCATTGCATACAATTTGCCTGTCACGGTAAAATGTAGAATTTATGCAGCCTCTTTTTAGAGGCCACATCCCAACTGTCTGACTGTGCTGTCGTAGCTGAGAAGTTGTACAGAGTTGCGGCAGATCAAATATCTCCACTCTGTTACATATATTTTTTTGTTGTTGTTAAACAGATCCAAGATCAAGAGGAAAGGCAGCACAGAAAAAAGAGAAAGGTATTTAGATTTATTTTTGTTGACTGCTATATAAGTTGTTTCAGTTATTTGCTTGTTTATTCATTTATTTATTTGATTTTTGTGGTTTATCTATTGATATTTTATCAGGTTTTTTTATGTGATTGAACTATTTGTAAATTTATTATCATTGATGATGAAAACAAAATAATTAGATAAATGCAACTATTCAACCGAAGGAGTAATTAAGAACAGAGAGCATTGAAAAGATCATTTTCATAACAGTCTTTTTATGTGTAATCACATTTCTGTGTGGATGTGTAAAAATGAAAGAGAAATGATACGCATGTTGCTGTTTCAGTTTTCGCACTTGTTTCACTTTACGGGCGCACTAATTGATTGAGGGTTGTTGTTGGGGTTTTTTAACTGCTAATGTTGGTGATAGCCCTGTGGTCTGCTGGAATATATAAGTAGTATGAATTGTGGTTTAATTGTATCTTCGGCCTTACAAACTTTACTGAATATACTTGGTATCTCAGCCTTACAAACGTTACTGAATATACTTGGTATCTCAGCCTTACAAACGTTACTGAATATACTTGGTATCTCAGACTTACAAACTTTACTGAATATACTTGGTATCTCAGACTTACAAACTTTACTGAATATACTTGGTACCTGAGTACACTGCTTTAATAACTAACAAGATTAGCAAAAACAACCCGTTAAAGGACAAACTTACAAAGTACAAAGTTGATTTTGCTCTTTTTTTTCACAACTATGTTTCTGTAGAGACGTAAAAATTTCTTTGAATTTGTTAGTAATGAAAGATGCCATTAGAAAACATTTGTGTATCTACTTGCCCCAGATGTACTCACAGCAACCTCAGGCCAGTAGAAACAGCAGGTCTGAGGCAAGCCAGTTTACAAAAAAGTGTCAAACCTCTCATAGCTGTTGGGGGGGGGGGGTTTCCTTCAGTGTGTCCCAAGCCAGTGTTTCCTTCAGTGTGTCCCAGTGTGCCCCAAGTAAGCATGCATTCACTTTCTCTTCCAGAATGTTGTTCTGTATTGTGCAGAAATGATGACATGCCATGGTTTTTTCTGTGTAGAGAAAGACAAAAAACGCAAGGAGAAAGGAAAGGAGACAGGCAGAGGACCAGACAGAAATCTCAGGCCCAACCCCAAAATCAAAGTTCTGGAGAAAGACCCCTTCTTCGAAATGAAGTAAGTTTGTCTTTTTTTTTTAATATCACGCTGTATGTTTGAGTGATTTAATCTCAATGGATAGGAACTTACAGTTACCAGACTAAAGTATTGCTGGTTTGTTTCATCTTCCCTGTCAGTAACTTTTGACACGTTAAATGTTTATCAGTTTAGCCAGTTTTTCTTCATACTTTTGTTGTTATAGCTTTACAGCACAGTTACGTTTGTTATCTGTTGTACACAAGATAGTTATGTGTGCTAACTTCTAAAGCTTGTGTACTTGCATTTACAATTATTATCGTGTGCCCCTGGAACATATAACAAGTAGTCAGTGGTGGGGTTAGATTCAAGCATGCTGTTTGGTAAAATCTTCATTGTTGTGTTGTTTGTGTCGACATATAATAACGGAAACATATTTGATCATTGCAGAGACAAGGGTCCGTTTGTCTCCATCCCTGTTCAGAGCAAACATGTGTTCGCTGCTGTGTCCACAGGGGACATGGCCCTGCTGCAGGAATTGATCGACAGTGAGGAAGTTTACAGAGTGAGTTTTCAATGCTGAAGCAGTTTTGAATAATACTAAAGCTTGTTTTACATTGTTTCCACACAGGTTTTAGATCATTGGAAAAGTCGTTTTCAGACAGCTCCATAACCCAGTTTCAAGCATTTGAAGCCAGTTTGTGATACTTGCAGAAGCTGGAGTCATGTGCTTGAATAGGCCAGTTTCGGCCGGATCCACAAGCCAGTTCATGGCAGATCCACAAACCAGTTTCAGTCAGATTCATAAGCCAGTTTCAGTCAGATCCATAAGCCAGTTCATGGCAGATCCACAAACCAGTTTCAGCCAGATCCATAAGAAGGAAGGTGGCAGGGTGGTTAAGACGTTCGCCTGCCAACAAGTAAACCGTGAGGTTCTGGGTTCGATTCCCACCCTCGCCCTTTCTTCCCAG